>JXCR01147334.1:0-21878 GCA_002079205.1 Phalaenopsis hybrid cultivar
ATATATATATATATATATATAATTGTATTGTGTCAAATAGGAGCAATCATATTCTTTACCCTTTTTCAAGTGTATAAATAACATTGACCAATCCAGAGTTTGGTCCCTTAATTTTGTGGTTAGGTTGGGAGGATACTAACTCTCACTCCAGAGCTCCCACTTCTCCCTCACCTGAGGGCTAACAATCTCACATTGGTTTCTAATCAACTGAACCAAATTGGGGATTTTAATCTATCACCTTAAAATTTCTAATTCTATGTCCAACAAAGTATATTGCACTCAACCCCATGGATTACATTCTCACCCATGGAATTGAATGTAACCCTCACCATGTTGTAGAAATCATAGCCCTTTCAGATCATATGTTTCTCAACACATTTTAACATTTTAGTTGGCCTAATCGAAAAGTAAATGAAGAACAAAGTTCAAATCATCATAAATTATTGACATTAAAAACCATATAAAATAAAATCAATTCTTCACAAAACTATATCTCAGAGTAGGGAGAAGGATAAATAAGACTACTAAGAACTCATGAGAAGGAAACAATAAACAACAAATTTCATATATAAAAACTAGTTTACAAAATAAAGAAATAAAAGACATAACTTATCTCACACTCATTCCCAAGAGAATCACTAGAAGTTCCATTTAAGCACTTTCCCTCTTTACAAGCACTCTCTCTCTTAGAAATGTAATTAAGAAAAAATCTCTCACTTTCCCTCTCCTCTTACAGCCCATAGAAGAAAATCTCCAAGTCCCTCACTTTATCTCTCTCACGCCACCACCAAAACTCTCTCTCTCTTCCCTCTTACAACCCTAGACTCCCTCTCTTTTTAATTAGGGGCTGCCTCCCCTAAATTAAAAATTCTCTCCCAAATTCTCTCCAAAATTCACACCTTTTAAATCCCAAAATACATGTCCATTCATTCAAGAGACATATCCCTTCATTAAAGAGCCTTCCAAAGTGTTTAGATGCATTGAATCACTCCATGGGGCATTTGAAACATTTGAAGCCTTCAAAACCCGCTCAAAGTTCATCCCAAACCACCTTAATCCATCAAATATCATCTCTCGTGCTTTCAGGCACCGATTCTGGTGCTTCACACGCCAAGTTACTTAAGTTCACGCTATTCTGGGTTCTAACACTTCAGGCACCGATTCTGGTGCTTCAGGGCCAATTCTGGTGCTTCAGGGCCAATTCTGGTGCTTCAGGCGTCGTTTCTCTATATAATTGTGCCTCTAGCGCCAGTTATGGTACTTTAGGTGCCATTTTTCTGTAAGTTGGCACCGCTGGGGCCAAAATCACAAAGTTCTCTATTTTAGTTTCAATTTTTTTTATTTTTGTTACTTTTGCTCCAAATGCCTAAAATTGATATACTTGTAACAAAAACATGAGAATACTCTTCTTTAAAGTGCATTATTACCAAAAATAAGCATAAAATGTATACTTAAGTAACACATTATTTTGGTATATCAGTACCGGAATGGGGATCTGTGGGATCCTAAGCAGATGTCGCTCTTATCAACTTTAACACCCCCCATGACACTTGAAAACAAAAAAAAATTGACATGAAAACTGTACAACCTTAAACCCCAAAGACCTGGAGCTGTCACTTTAATGAGGAGCTTGGAGCTAATGTTGTGGGCAGCATGACAACGGTGAATAAAAGAACAACTTTGAAAGAGAGTAACCAGGTCTACAACAACATACCTTTCATTAGAGTCAAATATCAAGCCATAGGACTTTGAAGTAGCTCATCTAGTACAACATAAATCCTCAACTAATCTTTAGTCTTTTATACAATCATATTATGCAATTTAAGCCCTAACTCATTTTAGGTTCTGAGGTTGTCATTCCTTGCGACATAAACCCTCCTATCTTTCAGGCTATTTGTATGATCATGTCACGCAAACGTAAGCCCTAAAATAATAAAATTGGCAAGATGAAACATCAAGCAACTTCATTTTAAAATTGAAGCCAAATAATAGAATAGCTTGGGAAGTCAACAAGGTTTTTCCTGGATCAATGACATCTCCTACCTTTCATTCATTTGGATTCCTGAAAGTAATTGTTACTACTTGATCCAATCCCTTTTGAACTTCTAATGTCCAGTCATAAGAACCTTAAACTTTGGAATTCATGAGAGCAAAACCACTAGTTTGAATTTAGAGTATTCTTAAGTAACCTTGGTCAATTAAGATGTAATTAACTATAGAAGCTTGCTTACATAGGGAACTTTGGAACCCAGCTTAAATAAACCCTATCTAATCTTCCTTGTTAGATAGGGGAACTTGTTGGATTATATAAAAAAATGGTTTATGTACTAAAAGGATGTCATAAATACTATAGTTTATTTAATTGAGCATCACAAGAAAAAGTAGTATATATTCATCAAGGTAGATACAAAATTTGTGGTGCTATGCTCGATCATTTAAACTATTGTATATATGAGGTCGGTTCGGTCTCATATTTTTAAAAATTGAAACATTATTTTTCAAAATTAACATATTACTTTTCCAAAATCAAATTTATCTATATGTATTAAATCAAATCTAAAAATTTATTTTTCAAAATAATAAAATCAACCTGATCGATATTCCTGACTAACAATTTCTGGTGACTCCACTGGGGAAAAGTTCTTCTCTCCTTCAATGACTAGATAGTTTTGCTATCACAAATTGGTAGCGTGCCCATGCCCTTCATGTACCAAGCTGTCATTCTTTTGTTGGCATACCTAGCTCATTTCTATCTTGAGTAGGTGTAGTCAACTTCTCTTAGATTCTAGAACTACTGTTTAGACACCCCTAAACAGAGAGATTCTAGGATCCTTCTGCCTCCTGATATTGAGGTGGATCCCCAATAGGTGTTAGCCTAGAAGCGAATCTATTGAGGTGAGTTTGGTGAAAAGTCCACCCTTCTCCTTTGATTCAGATTGGGTCCTTTGCTTTTTTCTTTTTCTTCCCCGTGGCTAATTCGTTTTTAACAAATTATACAAATTTTCTTCTTTCAAAGCATTTCTCTTATAATAATGAATGAGTTAAAGCCTGATATAATTTAAAAGCATAAATAAGATGTGTTCAGACAATTTTTGTTGCACGAGTTCTCTTCTTTCTATCCTCACTATAAGGGAGGGAAGCATAGGATGATACTCACATTTTGAATCCCCTCTGTAGAAGATGTCTGCTCCAAAGTTAATTTTCTCCTTCTCAACTAGAATGGACTTGGCCGTGAACAAGAGCGAGCTGCCTGACAGAGCAGTCATTCATTTTAGACAAGGGGTTTTCAGTACTAACATTAAGTTTGGAGATGTTACCATCTTTGTGTTGAGAACTATGACACCTAAGATTGTTGAGTTGATAGTGGAGTTTAACCTAAGGTCAATCCATGAGTTCTCAACTCTAAAGTGGGTGCTATTTGAGAAGATTTCTATCATTCTATAAAAATTGTTAGAGCCATGAGAAGTACCCCAGGATGGTTGTCGCTACCCCCGCTGATCTAGACGCACTACACCTGTCACCATTCCCACCCAAATCAAAGGAAAAGGTGTTCAAGTGGATGATGAACATGATACCATGGAGGCTTTGACTTTCCCTACAGAAACTTTTTTTGTTTGAAATAGGATCTAGCTCTAGGACCACACCTCTGAGTTTGGATTACTTGAAACTTCACCGTTGTTGGGAGGAAGCAGGTTCCACATGTTGTCTACTACCCAGGGTGAGGAAGATGCTAGGAGGATTGCTGCTACACTACCTCGACCTTTCCACTATGAGGGTCAGAGGGAGAAGAAAACCAAGTCTACACAGACAACTCAATTACGGACTATATTTGAGAAGCTAACAGTGAAGGAAAACTGTTCAGCAAACGAGATTCTTAGAAGTATGGGGTGAGTACCTGCTAAATCTTTCCTTGGACTGAAGATAGTCCCATGAAAGAAACTCGACTCTTCGAGAAGTGAATCAAGCAAATATGATGGATTATCTACCATAGTGTCTAGTCTGCATGACAAGGCTCACACTACTCATCGATGTGTTTGTACCACTGAAAGACCATGCAACCCTAGGCTATCAATAAAAAAAGAGATGGTGTGGCAACCTAAGATTGTCGGGTTGGTCACTACCAGTAGGAGCAAAGTCAGAAGTTCTAAGGAGGGTCTCAAGTCTGAGGAAATAATTGTAATCTTGAAAGAGAAAATTCAACCACCACCCGTGGATCTCAAGACCATTAAAGGAAGTTCCATTGAAGCAACATTATAGAAGTTGAGGACAAATCTCAAGTAGTTGTCTCAAGAATGGAAAGATATGTCCGACAAAGATGAAGAGCCATATTTGGCCTATTACATTGAAGAAGAGTATGCCAAAATAAATGTGATCGATACTCAAGCATCGTCATCTCTACGGAAGGCCCAAGAACTCATAGAGGAGGATGGCCCGGAGACACTACAAAGACTCCTTCAGCACAGAGACAAGATGATTGAGTGCATGGAAAAGAGGATGGAAGATATGATGACCACTATAGCCACACTTCAAAGCTAGCCTCAACTAACAAAGGAACCGCTGGTAGAGGTCATCCAAATCATGGAAGGAAGTAAGGTATTCACCTCCATCTATAAAGAAGAAAAACCTAAGAAAGGCATTGCCAAAGTTTAATACCGGAAAAGGATCTCAAGCTGGTAGTTGAACAGCAGGTGTGAGAGGCCTTAGCCCAGTATAAGGGAGGAACATTGATTCTAAGAGATAGATTTTATCCCAAAGAGTTTGATGTCATCCAATGACCTAAAGGCTTAGCACCACCTCTGTTTAATACTTTTGACAGGACAGGAAATCCCTGGCAGCACATTGCTTACTTCTGCACGAGTTGTTGCAATGTGGGATGAAGTGATGCTTTTTTGTTCTTCCAGTTAGTTAGAAACCTCTTTGGAGTTGCCTTTGACTGTTATGTGAAGTTGCAAAATCGTTCAGCTAAAAACTTCACATAATTAGAAAACATATTTGTCAAGAGGTTTGTTGGGGCTCAGCACCACATCACCGTCGGCGATCTTGTGGTCAAGAAACAGTGACCAGATGAGACATTGGTGGACTATATTCTATGATGGAGAAACCTCAGCATTAAATACAAGCCACAGCTCCAAGAGCAACATGTAATTGGAATCCTGCTAAAGAGTTTCCATGCCCTGATAGCATTTCTTCTTAAGGGTTATACCAACAAGACTTTCGAGAAGTTGCATAGCAAGGCTACCAGTCTTTAATTGGAAGTGAAACAGTTCAATTTCTTGGAAAAGAATGATAAGCAGAAACCAATGAAGGCCTTCAAGAAGAAATCAGGTATTATCGCAGTGGTAGAGAAGGGTAAACAACTAATGAAGATTCAGACAGAATGACCACAGTAGAGTCACTAGCCACCACAACAGTACGATCAACAATCATCTCAGTAGAGGTACTATCCAACAGAGAGGAAACACATCTCATCATAGCTTCTAAGTGAAGTTTAACCATTTAAAGATGAAGCAGTGGGCATGATGTTCTGTAGCCTAATGAAGAGATTTGATTTGTGGTTGTGAGAGCCCAGAAAGCCAGAAGAAGTCGAAAAGAATGATCATCTGTTGTATCGACTGTTCACTAGATGCTAGGGAATAAAATAGAGGACTGCTTCACTTTTAAGAATTAACTTGAAGTCAAACTCAAGATAGGGATTATAATAATCCTAAAAGATTACAAGAAAGAACTTAAAAGAGGTTCTGTTAATGTCATTCGACCAATCCTATTGTTCCAATCAACCCGTACACAGTCAATGATGGATGGAATACATCATGGGAAAAGTCTTTAAGGAAGATGATACAGCAGATTCAGAAAACTTCAGTGTATGCTTCGATTCAGAGTTCAAAATTTGCTCAGCCAGCACTATCGATCGCAGTTAAAGAACCACCTCAAGAGAAGAAGACAGAAAAGATCATGGAGGAAAAGGAAATTGAAGACTCGAAGAGTAGACTAGGGTTGCTTTTCCTAGGACGGTTGCTTCTTATTTGGGGGAAAAATCCCTCGAACCTCTTACTCTGTATGATTATTTGTTTACTCTCGTGAGGTAAGAATAGGGGTTGCTTTTCATAGGATGTTTGTTTCTTATTTGGGGGAGAAACCCCTCGAACCTCTTACTCTGTATGATTATTTGTTTAACCCCCTGAGGTACTATAATGAGAATAGTTATGATGTTGGCTACGTTTTCACTATTTCTAGCAATAATGTAACTAATCATAACCAACCTAATCTAGATCTTGGTTTTGATTCTAATAGTAATTCTTAAATTATAAAAAACCTCAAAGATCGCGATAAGGAGGAGGGTGTCAACAAGGACAGTTACGATAGCTTTGGAAGTGACATACTCCTTTGTGAATTTCAGGGACTGATCCACCATAAAATTACCTATCTTTATGCATATTTTATGCTCAATTTTTGAAGATATTATGCTTTAATGAAATTTATTTCTTACGTTTTTTGATTTAGGTACAAGAAAAAGAGTTTATAAGTAAAAAGGAGAAAATATACATAAAAAAGGAGCAAAATGGGCTAAACTAAAGAAACAATGCAAACTAGTCGAACTGGCGCCTAGGCGCCAGATGCAGAACTTGGCTGGCACTTAAGCACGATGGTTTGGCACCTAGGTGCCACTACTATTTTATAGAAGATTCATTGAATGGAGCTGAATTTTAAAGAGATGTCTGAAGCAACCCTTGGTCATTTTTGAAGCTCTATAAATATAGATTAATTCCAGGAGGTTAGGGGGGTCGGATATATAGAGTCATATAGTGTGTGACTGTGTTAAGTGTGTAGGAAGTTTTCTTTGTGAGTCTTGGTTATTTCTGGAGTTTATGACTCCTGTAAGTGTTGCTGGAGTTACGGAAGTCAAGTCAGAGAACTTCAAAGGAGTTCTTGAAAAATCATTCAAGATAAGTATTTTGCAATCACGTAAGTGATTTTGATATTGTTTAGAACTTCTTTTATTCATAAAAATTGGGATGATATTTTTTTCTGGATCTTCATTTATGTTACAAATTGGCCACTTGTATTGTTAAATTTTGTTGAGGAAACTTATAGACCAAGGAGGGCTATAATTTCTTAACTTGTATGTATCACATTTCATCTTGGAAAGAGCAGTGGCAATCTTCCGAAGGGGGTGCAAATAGATAGGGAGATAATATTTGATGGGTATAGAATTGATGTTTCTAGAGTGACATGATAGATTCTTTTATCAATTTGGTCTAGAGATTGGAACTTAGGGTCCTTGGTAGGTCCTATAGAGAGGGCACAGTGGGTAATCTAGGAGTGAGAGACTATAACCTACCCAACACTACTATACATGCAGACACCAACTTTATATCAGTCAATATTTTTTGCACAATAAAAAGAATTAAAGAATATGTATGCTCCTATTTGTCACAATATCATATTTAAGCTTCTAAACAAATTTAAAAGCCTATACTAATTATGAATTATTGGCAAGGAGAAAGCCTCTTTATATATATTTTCTAAAATCATTTCATTTAGTTTTACTTGCATTTTGTAGAAATTAGTAAAATTAATTTTTATCTTTAGATAATTGCTGTAGACTTAAGTAAATTTCACTTAAAATTAAAATTCCTGTATTTTTTTTTTTTTTCATTTATGTTTTTCCCGTGGGATCAATACTGGAGTTTTTAAAGAAAACTCTACATTGTTTGAAACGAAGTGAATACTTGCGTATTACCCATTTTGAGAAAACTATTTCTATAAATTTTATCATATTATATTAGTTGTCACTAGCCGCTCAACATAGTTTGGGTCAAGTTTTTGGCATATGAAGGAATATAAATATCTGCATAATTGCGGGTCGAGTCAAGTTTTTGGCGCTGTTGCTGGGGACACGAAAAAACTAAACTTTAAAAAGGAAATATCTTTTTCAAAATTTTCTTTGAAACTTTATTTTTGAATTTTAGGATTACTAAAAAAGTTTTAGTTTTTACTTGAAATTTTTGAAAATTGATAAAAAAAATTTAAAAAAACTGAAAAATTATAAAAAAAATAACAAAAACTAAAAAGTATAAAAATTTTTTGCAAAAACTGAAAGAAAGAAAAAAATAATTTTATTTTATTTGGATTGCTTTAGTATTTTATTTTCTGAATTTTATTATTTGCATGCAAAATTTGGGATCTAAAGGTGTAGTACCTTACGATTCTGAATTAAAATGAGCTATAAGAAGAATTCGAAAGCAAAAACAACTTCACAATTCTCAAGAAATGGCAAACACATCACAAAATAACATTGAAACTTTTATTATTGAAAATGAACATCAAATTTTACAAATACCTTTATGGGATTATGCAAACCCTATGGCATATGAAATTCACTTAAGTATTCAAATCCCTGTTGAGCGGCTAACTCATTTAAACTTAAACCTACAATAATACAAAGTTTGCACAATAATCAGTTTGGGGGAACACCATCTAAGGATCCAAATTTATCTCTTGTAAGTTTTCTAGAACTAAGTGCTACATTCAAATATGATGGCATATTAAACGACGCAATTAGACTTATACTTTTTCCTTCTTCCTTAAAAGGTAAAGCTAAGATGTGGTAAAACTCATTAGCACTTGGATTTATTAAAATTTGGGGAGATGTGACACAAAAATTCCTAGCTAAATACTTTCCTCCTTCAAAACCTTTTATGCTTTGAAATGATATTGCTTCTTTTATCTAGTATGAAGGGGGAACATTTTATGAGGCTTGGGAATGATTTAAGGAACTCCTTAGAAAGTGTCCACATCATGATTTACCTACCTAGTTATTTATTCAAACATTTTATAATGGGTTAATATGATCCTTTAGATCTATAATTGATGCTTTTGTTGGAGGATCTTTAATGTCAAAATCATTTGATGAAGCTCATGCCTTAATTGAAGAAGTGGCCACTAATAATTTTCAATAGCCCTCAGAAAGGGTAAATCATAAAAGAGTAGCTAGTATTCATGTTAATGATTCTTTTACCATTTTAGCATCTCAAGTTGTTGCGATATCTTAGAAGTTAGATAATTATGTTATGAATTTTTCCCAAATACCTTAAGCAAGTGAAGATAATCTATTATAACAAATGAATGATTCTCAATCATTAGAAAATTTACATGTTGTTGCTAATAAACCTAATAACCCGTATTCTAACTTTAATAAGACAGGTTAGGAAAACCATCCCAATTTAAATTGGAACAATTCTGGTGGTGGAAATCAGCAATGGGGGAACAATCAAGCGACCCAACAAGAAACTTGAACAATCAGGGTAGTTCTAACTATCAACCTTCTTATCCTCCTGGCTTTAATAACCAACAATTTAAGAAAAATAAGTTGTCTAAAAAAGAAGTAATTTTACAAAAGTGTAATCAAAAGCAAAGTAATAGTGCTACAATAAGAAATATTGAGAATTAACTGGGACAAATTGCTAACGCACTTAGCAATAGACCCCAGGGAACACTTCCTAGTAATGTTGAAGTAAATTTGATAGACAAAGGAATAAAACAAGAACAAATTAAAACTATTCAACTTAGGAGTGGAAAGGGATTAAAAGTTGAAATTCAAGAAGAGATTAAAGTTGAGAGAGAGATTGAAGAAACTGAAAAACTTAAAGAAATTATTTCTATAGACCTAAACTAATATGTCTCTCTAACTAAAATTGATTTAAGAAGACCACCACCTCCTTTTCATCAAAGACTGAGACGAAAAAAGCTAGATCAACAATTTTTATGATTTTTTGAGATATTTAAGAAGCATATAATCAACATTCCATTTGTTGAAGCTTTGGAATAAATGCCCAGTTATGCTAAATTTATGAAAGATATATTAAACAGAAAAAGAAAATTTGAAGCTTATGAGACTGTTGCACTTAATGAAGAATGTAGTGCAATAATTCAAAAGAAGCTTCTTAAAAAGCTTAAAGACCCTGGTAGCTTCACTATACCCTGTGCGATTTGAGAAAAAATTTATGGGAAAACCTTATGTGTTTAGGAGCTAGCATTAATCTCATGCCTTTGTCTATCTTTTGAAGGTTAGACTTAGGAGAGATTTCTGCCACTACTGTAATCATTTAGCTAGCTGATAGATCTATCACTTAGCCTAAAGGGGTTATAGAAGATGTACTGGTAAATGTGGATAAATTTATCATCTCTGTGGATTTCATTGTGCTAGACATGGAAGAAGATAAAGAAATTCCTATTAATTTGGGAAGACCATTTCTTGATACCAGATGTGATATGATTGATGTGCAGAAAGGAGAGTTGACCATGAGAGTTAATGACCAAGAAGTAACATTTAATGTTCTAAAGTCAATGAGGTACGCTGTCAAAGAAAAATGTTATAGGATGGATATTATTGATTATATGATTGATAAACATTACCAAGAAAAAGTGAAGACATCTTTAAGGAAAAAGATAAAGTGATATTAGATTAAGAAGGATTAGATAATGAAACTGAAAGTGATTTTGAAGAAAAATTATTGGAGATAAATGTTGAGAATACTAATTATGTTCAGCAAAACTTTGAGATTTTAAATATTACTAAAATAGTAAATCTTTAATCCCTTCAATTGAAAAACCTCCTGAACTTAGGATGAAAGTACTTCCTACACATTTAAAGTATGCATTCTTAGGAAATTCATCAACTTTACCTATGGTAATATCCTCAAAGTTAACCAAAGATCAGGAAGAAAAATTATTGGAGACATTAAAAGTTATAAAAAAAGCTTTTGGTTATACATTAGCTGATATTAAAGGAATCAGTCCTTCAATCTATATGCACATAATTTTAATGAATGATAACTATAAACCTAGGGGTGATCCTTAAAGAAGATTAAATCCATTATTGAAGAAAGTGGAAAAAAAAAATTTTGAAGTTGTTAGATTTTGGAATTATTTATCCTCTATCTGATAGTGCATGGGTTAGTCCTATTCATTGTGTTCCTAAGCAAAGACAAGTGACTGTAGTTGTGAATGGAAGGAATGGCTTAATTCCAAAAGACAAGTCACTGGATGTAGAATTTATATTGACTATAGAAAATTAAATATAACCACTAGAAAGGATCACTGTCCTCTACATTTCTTAGATGAAATGCTGGATAGACTAACTGTACATCAATATTTTTGGATGGATGGTCTAGCTACCACCAAGTATCTATTGTTCTCGAGAAACAAGAAAAGACTACAATTACAAGTCCTTGTGGGATTTTTACTTTTAGAAGAATGTCTTTTGGTTTATGCAATGCACTTGCAACCTTCCAAAGATGTATGATGTCTATTTTATGCGACCTAATTGAGAAAGGAATTGAAGTTTTTTATGGATGATTTCTTAGTTTTTGGAACCTCTTTTGATTCATTTTTATATCATTTATCAAAGGTTTTAATATGCTTTGAAGAAACAAATTTAGATCTCAATTGGGGAAAATGTCAAGGTATGGTCATAGGAGGGATATTGTTAGAACATTAAATTTCTAAAAATGGCATGGAAGTTGATGAAGCAAAAATTCAAATTATTACTAGATTACAACCTCCTACTTCAGTAACAGTAGTAAAAGTTATCTAGGACATGCTTGATTTTATAAGAGATATATTAAAGACTTTTCTATAATTGTTAAGCCTCTATGTCATATTTTAGAGAAATATACTAATTTTGATTTTAATTATGGTTGTCTTAAATCCTTCAATTTATCAAAGAAAAAATTTATTACAGCACCAATCATTGTTTCACCTGACTGGAAAAAATCGTTTGAATTAATGTGTGATGCAAGTGATTATGCTATTGGAGCTGTTTTAGGACAAAAATATGATAAGATTTTTAAAGTTATATATTTTGCCAACAAAACTCTTAGTGAAGCTCAAATTAATTACACAACAACTGAAAAAGAGTTGTTGACAATAGTATATGCTTTTGATAAATTTAGACCATATTTACTTGGGGCTAAATTCAATGTGCACATTGATCATTCTGCTACTAAATATCTTAAGTCAAAGAAGAAAGCAAAACCAAGATTAATCGGATGGGTTCTACTCTAGCAAGAATTTGATTTTGAGATATTAGATAAGAAAGGAGCTGATAATCAAATTGATAATCATCTGTTAAGACTTAAACATGAAAATAAAAAGAACAATGTGGATGACATAAATGAAAATTTTCTTGATGAACAAATTTATGCTATTGTTGAGAGGCATATACCGTGGTATGCAGATATAGTTAACTAGTTAGTAATATTCTACAATACGGACTAACAAGTCACCAAAAAAAAAGAAATTTATGTATGATGCAAGATTTTACTTTTAGGATGACCCTTATTTACATAAAATATTTTGAGATTCAGTCATTCGAATATGTGTACCAACTAATGAAACCCTAGAAATTATACAAACATGTCATAAATCTGAATTTGAGGGGACACTTTGGAGTAGATAAGACTGCATTTAAATTTTTACGCTCTAGATTTTATTGGCCTATATTATTTAAGGATGTTAACAATTATGTGAAAACTTGTGATCGATGTCAGAAAGCATGCAATATTTCTAGAAGAGATGAAATACCCCTAAATTTTATTATAGAAGTTGAAATTTTTGATGTGTAGGGTTTAGATTTTATGGGACCATTTGTACCATCTTTAGGAAAGATTTATATCTTATTAGCTGTGGACTATGTGTCTAAATGGATTGAAGCAATAGCTTTACCTCATTATGATGCTCTGAGTGTTGTAAAACTTTTAAACAAAAATATTTTTACTAGATTTGGAGTACCAAGAGTGATCATTATTGATGGGGCAAGTCACTTTAATAATTTTAGAATGGACACGTTACTTAGAAAATATAGAATTAAACATAGGATAGCCACAACTTATCACCCTCAGAATAGTGGATTAGCAGAAGTATCAAATCGTTAAATTAAAAGAATTTTGGAGAAAGATGTAAATCCTAAAAGAACTTATTGGTCTAATAGACTTGATCCTGCATTATGGCTTATAGGAATGCTTATAAAACTCTTATAGGAATGTCTCCATATAGGCTCATATTTGGAAAAGCTTGTCATTTACTAGTTGAGTTAGAGCGCAAAGCTTACTGAGCGATAAATGAATTTAATTATGATTTAAAGGATGCTAGAGAAAAATGATTATTGTCATTAAATGAGCTCAACAAAATTATGAATGAATCTTACGAAAAATGCTAGAATTTATAAAACAGAAGATAAAAATTTGGCAGGATCGAAAGATCTTAAGAAATAATTTTGATCCTGGACAAGAAGTTTTATTATACAATACTCGATTGAAATTATTTCCTAAAAAACTTAAGTCCAGGTGGATGGGGCCGTTTATTGTGATAAAAGTTTATCCTTATGGGGTTGTGGATATTAAAGATCCAAAAACTCAACATATAACTAAAGTAAATGAACGTAGGTTGAAACCTTATATTGGAGTAAATAAGTCATATTATAAAGAAACATTGAAGCTGGATAAACCTGAGTAAAACATTTGGATACGTCGGGCTAACGACGTTAAACCAAGCCCTTTGTGGGAGGCAACCCATAATCTATTTGTGTGATTTTATTTATGTTTGTTATTGATGTAGTATCTTGACCATCGCTTGCTATATTAGCATTTTTAAAAACTATTTAAGGTATTAAACATGTTTGGAAATTGAAGAAATTTGACGATAGGCAAATCGATGTTCACTAGGACACTGACGCTTATGCACCAGAATTGGCCCCTAAGCGCTAGAGTTCTGTGAAGTTGGCGCCTGGGCTCCACAGTTTATGGATGTGGGGAAAACTGCCCCCATGCAATTTTCTCCATTTCTTTCCTATTAAATTGCCTTACCTTCATCCCAAATCTTCAGACCTTTGAAAATTTGACTAGAGAGAAGAAGTATTGAAGGAGTTTGAGATCTTTCTTGCTTCCATGGAGAGTAAAGATAATGGTATGACCATTGGAGATAAGTTTGTGCATAATGATACCCAAACCTATTTCAATGGGTTTCTAGAGCTGAGTTTAGAAAGTATGGTGAGGAAATTAGGGAAGATTGAAGAGGAGTTGTCACATCTGCACAATAAGTTGCATGAAATATATCATCAATATGAGTATTTGGAGTGGCAGATGAAACTCCAATTCAATCACACGGTGTGCTATCAAGATTATCAGGTAACTATGTACTGAAAGAAAAAAATGGATTGACGAAAAAACAACCATGGAATTTCCTCATGCTCCTTTCTTCCACATATTTGATCGCAACTATTTGACATGTGAGAAGGGAGACGATAGTGAGATCAACAAGTGTTGATCATTGGAAGGATTCCAATGTTTAAGTGTTTATGTTTGTGTCTACTTTAGTAATGTATGTTTGGTGTGTGCTACTTTAATCTTGTAGTTAATTGTGTTGTTGTGTGTTCTTGATTTCTAGCATTCTAAAATGTTTAGTTTTTGTTGTATTGTCACTTGGTGGATATTAATAAATATGTGTTTTGTGTAAATCATGTGTTAGAATGATGAATTAATCTCAAATTAAGAGTTATAATTAGAAGATAGAAGATGTTTAGGAGATCATAAACATGTGGTGTGACATTAAATTAAAGTGAAATTTGGGTTTAAAGACCTTTGTCTTGTTGTGTTGCACTTAAAATCCAAGAAAAGAAAAATTTTGGGATTGTTGCCTACATGCTAGACCATCTGCACAGCTTGGCACCTATGCACCGAATCCAGCACTAAGGGATCGATTCAACTAAACTGACTGAAATTCAAAATTTTTGCTTATTAAAGCAAACTCGTGCCATTGTTGACGCACAAGCTCCTTCTTCTTCCTTTTTTTAGCAAAAATTTGCCTTAGGGTACTTCTTAAACCTCTAATTTTCAAGTTTCTAGGCTTAAAACCACTGGATTTCATCTTCTCAAGGTTAGATCTACATTTTGGCATATTTATTATGTGATTTCACCATAGATTTTTCATACTTTCAGTGGAGACCAAAATTTGCAAAAATATTTGATTAAGTGGTGAAAAATCCATGGATCTAAGCCTTGTTTGCTTGAAAAAGCTTATAGGAAGCCTTGTATCTTAATTTTAAAAATTTTAGGAATTTTTCTTCAAATTTTTAGATGGCTCCTAAGATGAAGTGAGGGAAGGGAAAGGAAACTTTTGACAAGGCTAAATTTGTTAAAATAAAAGCACAAATTAATTACAACAAATTTGCATCATCTTGAAGGTTTATTGTTGAGTGAAGTTTTTACAGACCCGGTGGAGCTATTGAAAATATTATAGTGGCTCAAAAATGGAAAAGTTTTTGTTATGTTACTATTATTACCATCATCGCTATCGTACGAGAGTTTTATGCAAACTTACCTTAAGCAGATGATGACAAGGTTTTTGTTTGGGGAAGAGGAGTAGAGTTTACTGCTGAGCGGATCAATGTATTATATGGTCTACCACCTACTATTAACAATTTCTATTCAGAGTACATTCCATCTAAAGAAGAGTTAGATCAAACTTTTGCATAGTTGACTGATGGACATGAGCCTGTAAGATTCAGAATGATTAAAAGGTAAATTTCTCTTCTTCCAAGCTCAATGCCACCTCAAAGGTATGACATTATTTTATTTTTGCTTGCCTCCTTCCTTCAAATCATTTAAGTGAGGTAACAAGAGAAAGATCCATATTAAATTATTGCATTCAAGAGAGGAAACTTATAAATGTTGGCTCTCTTATTTATGAGACTATTATTTCTTCTGCTAAAGCTAATACTACTTCTGGTTTTAGATTTTTATCTTTGATATATAATATTTGCAAAGACAATGGAGTAAAGTTTGAACATTGGGAAGAGCAGTTAAAGCCACTTAAACCCATTGGGAAAGGCCAATGTAGATGTGTATGGATTATCTAAAGATAGAGTTCATGGTGCGCCTTCTACTACTACTTCTAGGCCTTCTACTTCCACTGTTATTGAGCCTCCATCCGGTTTCTGGGATGTGTTAAGTGAGAGATATTTGGAACACCTGAATGATATGTTTTTGATGTAGTGTCAAATGGAAAACAAGGAAAATAAATTTGATCACATGGCAGATTATGTTAGAAGAAATAGTGATTATGATGATTATTATGACGAGACATTAATGACATTCATGAAGGGAGACCAGTCGGTTGAGTTTCCTACTTGCCCTCGATTTACTCCATATGTAGGCCTGAAATATATGGATGAAGACATATCATTTGATTTTGATGTTAATGATGATGTTGAATGAGATGATTAGGCTTTCTCACTTTTCTGTCGTAGATTTGTTTATTATTTCAAATGTTTGGACTTCATATGTATGTTTAAGTAGGATTTCTTGTTGTAATTCTTTTTTATCACTGCTATTTTTGCTACTCTTTTTTTTAGTATTAGGTATGTGTTAGAGTAGAGTTTTATATTTGTGGGGTTTTAATGATATACCTGCTTTAATTTAAATTTTCTACTACTCAACACCAATTTTATTGTGCCTGTACTCTTCTCCTGCATAGAAATTTTAATTTCTTTCTCTTTCTTCATGCTTATTATAAACTGAACTACTTTAAACAAATTTAAAATTTAAGTTTGGGGAAAGGGAGAAAACTCTTAAAGAAACTAAACCTTATTTTTCTTAAGTAAAATATATTTTCAAAAATTATTTTAATATAACCTTTGGTATGTTGGGATAGCTTGAGAAAACTATATTTTTGAGTTTATAAATAATATAGTAAACTCAAGTAAAAGTTTTTAATAATAAAGATTAATTATGGATTTGAGATATTTAGTATAAGAGTATAAAAATATGCTTTTATTATTTAAAATAAAGAAAATTGTTTTTTTTTTTTAAATGCTAAAGATCTTGGATGTTTATTTGAAAAGAAAGAATGGGGACTTTATTAAAAATCTTTTTCAAGTCTAATACACATTTATCAAGTAAGGAAATGCGAAAATTTTTTAACTTTAAGAAGAGGATGGTGGAGTTCAAAATCATTAAAGGCAATCCAGATATAATAAATCTTCACTTGACATGAAAAGAAGAAAAAAGGATTGAAAATGATCCTGAAAGAAAAAGAAAAGAGAAGTAAAAAGAAAAGAAAAGCAAGAAGGAAAATATATGTGAGGAGAAGCTTGAGGAGATGCATAATCAAAAATTGGCTTAACTTTAATCATCTTATAGAAAGGGACTTGATTACATTTCTAAGCTTATTTATAAAGTATTAGCAACCTTACTAGTAAAGTTCTTATGAAGCTCTTTTTCTTGTAATACTTTCAAGCATCTTTAATATGGAAAACTACAATTATTCTTGAAATAAATAGGAAATCAGAATTCTTAGTCTTGACTACTAAATATTTTTACATTCTAGTTTTAACCTATGTTATTAAAAATCTTTCTAAGGTTTTACTATTGCATTTATAAAACAAAAACTATAGAAATCTTTAAGCAAAACTCACTTCCATATGTTATATTTTTTATATATATTAAGAAAGGTTACTTGAGGACAAGTAACGTTTAAGTTTGTGAGAATCGATCCACCTTAAAATTATCTATTTTTACACACATTTTATGCTCAATTTTTGAAGAAATTATGCTTTAATGAAAGGTAATTTTATGTTTTTGGTTGTAGGTGCAAGAACAAGAGTTAAAGAGTAAAAAGGAGCAAAAAAACATTAAAAGGAGGAAAATGGGCTTAACTAAGGAAATAATGCAAACCATCCAAACTGGCATCTAGGCGTCAAATGTAGAACTTGACTAGTGTCTAGGCATGACGGGTTGGCACTTAAGTGCCACAGTTATTTTGTGGAAAATTTATTGAATAAGGCCAAATTTTTAAGATATGTCTAAAGCACATAGTGTGTGAAGGTCATTTTTTAAGAGTGTCAGATAGGTCATTTTTGAAGCTCTAGAAATATGGATTAATTCCAAGAGGTTAGAGGGGTTGGATATATAGAGTCACATAGTGTGTGAGTGTGTTAAGAGTGTGGGAAGGTTTATTTGTGAGTTTTTATTATTTCTAGAGTTTGTGATCCTGTAAGTGTTTTTGGAGTTAGAGAAGTCAGAGAACTTCAACGAAGTGCTTGGGGAATCATTTAAGATAAGTATTTGTATCTTTGTCTTTAAGTCTTGTACTTTGGATTTGAGTTTAATAAATATATTTTGTTTTGTTATCCCCATGCGTTTTGAGTATTTTTCTCTCTTTATCCTTGCAATATGAAGTAATCATGTAGGTGATTTTGATATTTTTTAGAACTTCTTTTATTCATAAAAATTGTGATGATATTTTTACCGGACCTTCATTTATGTTACAAATTGACAATTTTTATTGTTAAAGTTTTTTAGGAAACTTATAGACCCGAGAGGGTTAAGATTTCTTAACTTGTAAGTATCACATTTCACCTTAAAAAGAGCAGTTGTAATTGTCTAAAGGGGGGTGCAAATATATAGAGAGATAAGATTTGATGGGCATATAATTGATATTTCTAGAGTGACATGCTAGATTCTTTTATTAATTTGGTCTAGAGATTGGAACTAAGGGTCACTGGTAGCTCCTATGAAGAGGGCGCAGTATGTAATCTAGGAGTGAGAGACTAGAACCTACCCAGCACTACTATACATGCTGACACCAACTTTAGATTAGTCAATGTTCTTTGTACAATTGAAAAAGTAAATAATACGTATGTTCCTATTTATCACAATACCACATTTAAGTTTCTAAATTTAAAATTCTATACTGATTATGATTTATTGGCAAGGAGAAAGTCTACTTATATATATTTTCATTTCATTCAGTTTTACTTGCATTTTGTAGAAATTAGTAAACTTAATTTTTATCTTTAGATATTTATTGTAGAATGAAGTAAAGTTCTCTTAAAGTTAAAACTCTTGTATTTCATTTTTATTGCTTTTCATTTACATTTTCTATGTGGGATTGATACTAGGATTTTTAAAGAAAACTTTATATTACTGGAAACGATATGTATGTTTGCGTAGTACCCCTAGTGAGAAAACTATTTCTTTAAATTTTATCATATTATGTTTGTTCTCACTATTTGCTAAATATAGTTTGGGTCAAGTTTTTGGCATGTTAAGGAATATAAATATCTGCATAATTTAGGGTCGGGTCAAGGACCATCTATCAAAACCGAGCTTGAACCCTCAAACTCTGAGACGACTCCAAAAGAGCCAGTTGTTCCAGCTTTGGAGGAAAAACCTGTAGATTCAGCACAATATTTGGAAGAGATAACAGAGATCAACTTAAGAAGCGGAAAAGTTCTACCTCTAATAATGGGTCCAAAAGACATTGCAAAATAGATGTTTACTCAATAAAAGTCTACACCGCAAACAAATGAAGTACCCGTTCTGGAAGGTGATCCCAACTTTTTATATAGATGTAAAATGCGATGTATGTGATTATATATTTTAATTTTTGTAATATTATTCTTAATTCACAACAAAGTCAAAAGCTTGATCCAAAGCAAAAGCTAGGTAAGTTTTCCACTATGAAACAAATAAGAATACAATTTTAATTTTAAATATGGGATACTACGCAGTATACATATCATTATCAAGTAATATAGGACTTTTTGATTAAGTGTCAATTATCGAACCTAAAGGGATAATCGTTATATGCTTTTTAGGAATTTAGAAATTTTAAATGACAAAAATCTACTTAACAAAATATTTTTACTTAAACTTAAGATGCTAAAATAGGAATGTAAATTTGATTCTTTTTATAATTTTTTGGTTTATGAAAATAAAGTAAGCAATTAATTAACTTAACTAAATACTTACAAGATAAAGATGATATAAATAAAATACATTTTCACTTATCATGAATCAGTAATAAGTAGAGAAATTCTGTTGTGGAATTATTCTAAATGTGTTGTGTCAAATAGGAGCAATAATATACTAGAGATGCTATAAAGAACATTGACTAATCTAGAGTTTGAATATTCTTTAAGACCGGCTAGGCAGGGAATATACTAGCTCTCACTCTAAAGTTTCTTCTTCTCGCTCCACCTGGGGGCTAATATCTCGTATCAAAACATAAAACTATAAATCAAATTGGGAGTTTTAGCCTGTCACTCTAAAGTCCACTAATTTTACACCCTTAAAAAGTTTATTTTTCTATTTATTTGCTCTCAACCCCATGAACTACATTCTCATCCATGAAATAAATTTGTGATTCTAACCATTTGTTGACTAAGATAATACCATCTCGGATCTTACATGTTCTCACAACAGGTATTAACATCTTTATTGGTCAAATGAAGAAGTAAATAAAGTGCAAGGTTTCAAATCATCATAATTTCTTACAATATTGAAGCCTAATACTTCACACAACTTCCTTTCAATACTTAATCACTTATCATTTTAAGGAAAAAGATAAGAGAACTACTCAGAATCCATGGAGAAAACACAACCACAATTGAGTTTAAAAGCAGAAATCATGCACACAAAAAAGAAATCTAAATTAAAACCAAGTGTAGTCACAAAGATAAACACTTATCTCAAATCCTCTCTCCAAATGGACTTGAAAGTCCTTTTAATTTTTTTCCTTCACTCACAATACAAATTAACACTCAAAATAAAAATAAAAGTGGCCAGTGGTGGCGGCGATGACGACTTAAATTGATGAGGGCTGTCAATTTGATGGGTGGGTGGACTCCTCTCTTGGAAAATCTAAGTCTTTTCTTAGGCATGATCGGAAGATTAACCAAAAGAACTTTGAACCAGGATAAGAAGTTTTGCTTTACAATACAAGGCTGAAGTTATTCCCTGGAAAATTGAAGTCTCGTTGGTTGGGAACCTTTACTTTGACTCGAGTTTATACTTACGGAGCTGTTGAAATTGAAGATCAGAAAATTGGAAATAGATTTAAAGTGAATGGACACAGATTAAAACCATATTTTGAGGGTAAAAGACCAAGTAAATGGACACAGAATAAAACCATATTATGAGGGTAAAAGACCAAATTTTAAAGAGGTTTTAATGAGACCTTTTACTGTGACTCAAGTTTATACTTACGGAGCTGTTGAAATTGAAGATCAAAAGACTAGAAATTTTAAAGAAGATTTAATGATCAGTCAATCTGAATGACACCTGAATAGGTCGGGCTGACGACGTTAAACCAAGCGCTTCATGGGNTAATTCTTTCATTTATTTTCTCTATACTTTTTCGCTGCAAGGTGAACTCATTCATTAAATCGTGAAGGGTAGGGGAACTAGAGAAAGGAAGGTCATAACTAGTAGAGGAGATATCTCTACTAGTAGAAGGTTCTTTACTCCTACTCTCAGATCTCCATGCTTCATGAGATTCATACGTCTTTAAATTAGCTTTACTAATGGGTTTCATAGGGTAAACCCATTCTTCATCATCTCCAGCTTCAACTCCAGAAAGTTGGCAAAGTGCATAAATGAGGTCAGGATGTCCCAGACCTCCACTTGATTCACTCCTTGATGTGGTCAAAATATTCTTATAAGTAATTCTTCCCACATTTATAGTTCGATTATTCTGAATACAGAAATTTAGAATAGCTCTATCTCTTGTTACCTCACAATGATGATAGGTTGGTAACAAAGTAGAGGAAATAAAATAGTGCCACACTTTACATGTGACATTTAACATGGAAGCAGAAAAATTTATCCGTCCTCGCTGCTTTATCTTCCATGTCCCTTTCCCATCAGTGATAAAGTTAATGACATCGTTCAGCGGGCCTTCCATTGTACTGAAGGTTTCATAATTGCAGATATAGAAGTCTGGGACTTCATAAAATGAGTTAATGCAGACGACACTAAACTCAACAGAAAACCCTCTTTCTCGAACGGTTCCATCCTCAGAAGAGAACGCATTGGCAT
>JXCR01147334.1:37750-67124 GCA_002079205.1 Phalaenopsis hybrid cultivar
AAAGTTTATTTTTTATATTTATACCACTAAAATTTTTTTATTTCACCTAAGAAATATCACTATTTCAACTTAAGAAAAGTGAAATATATATTTTTCACGCATATGTTAAGCGGCTTATATATAAAAATTGAAGGTTAAATATGAGATATGTAAATACGTAGGAATTAGGTGGTATGCATGTAAATATTAGATAGAGAGAGAAAAAGAGAATTAATGTTTCGTTAATTTTGTATCATCTTGCCAAGTTATCCAAGAAAGCTCTTCAACTTTATCCCCTCGGAGCCGTGGTGGAAAGAGAAGCTCTCCAAGACCTCAAACTGAGAACCTTAAACTTACCAAATTGCATCAATATATTCATCCTCATCCCCACGATGAGCATCTCAATTTCAACATTTGGGGCTCCGACGCCGCCAAATTCTGCCTCGAGTGATTTGAACATGGTGTCCTTAGTGTCTGTCGTCTCCCATAAATGTTCGTTTCTCGGACAGAATTTTGCCATTATCGAGCTTCGAGGGAGCGCAGGGGGCTTCGCGAGATTATCAACATCAACAAGCGGAGCGACTTCATGAGACATAGNATTAATTTTGTATCATCTTGCCAAGTTATCCAAGAAAGCTCTTCAACTTTATCCCCCCGGAGCCGTGGTGGAAAGAGAAGCTCTCCAAGACCTCAAACTGAGAACCTTAAACTTACCAAATTGCATCAATATATTCATCCTCATCCCCATGATGCGCATCTCGATCCCAACATTTGGGGCTCCGACGCCGCCAAATTCTGCCTCGAGTGATTTGAACATGGTGTCCTTAGTGCCTGTCGTCTCCCATAAATGTTCGTTTCCGGCCAGAACTTTGCCATTATCCAGCTTCGAGGGAGCGCAGGGGGCTTCGCGAGATTATCAACATCAACAAGCGGAGCGACTTCATGAGACATAGAGCAGAAGAGGCTTGATTGCGAGAGAATGGGAGCGAGGGGCAAATGAGGTAAAAGTCGCTTCATAACAAGGGGCAGCGGGGTTGATCCCGTGGCCTTTTTTGCCTTTTTAGTGGCGAAAAGCCACGAACGCAAATTCCAAATATCAAATTTGAGTGCAGATTCGTGGTTTGAAACCGCGCTGCGTGAAAAACGTGGTCCCAAACGAACCCTAAATGAGAACTTTTAAAATTCAACCAAATTATCAAAGCAAAGCCAACAATCACAAATGTTATTATCTACCCTCGAATGGTGAATGCAATTGAGTACACATCATTCTGATTGATGTGTCATCAATAATTTTTATCAAGCATGAATCCCGATGCAGTTTTTACAAGGGATCGTTCAAATTCAAATTAAATGATCATCTAAGCAAGTTTATAGTTAAACTGTCCATCACAACAAATTTATCGTCAGTCGATCGTCTCGATATATTTATAGTCCAAGATTTAATAAATTTATAGTCAAATTGACATTCTCGACATGTTGAATCCAATGATGTTAAAATTAGTTCAGTCAACCTCTAATAAAGCCCAAATCAAGCCATTGAAGAACAATTAAGAGCATTGGATCATCAATTGAATTGTCAAATAAANTCAACAAATTTATAGTCAGTCGATCGTCTCGATAAATTTATAGTCCAAGATTTAGTAAATTTATAGTCAAATTGACATTCTCGACATGTTGAATCCCATGATGTTAAAATTAGTTCAGTCAACCCCTAATAAAGCCCAAATCAAGCCATTGAAGAACAATTAAGAGCATTGGATCATCAATTGAATTGTCAAATAAACTACACATTTGTCATATTTATAGTTGAATTGAGTGTTTCAATTAGAAAAATCCAACAATCCTATGATTGTTTAATTTTGAGGTCATTAAGACACATTATTAAAAATAACCTATGCTCAAGGGGGATCAACGTGGACCGTCTAATCAACCCGTTAGGGAAGTTAGATGCCAAAAGATCAAAATGCCCCTCCCCAAATGACTATGAATAGATCTATTCTCTTTACTTGAGAAGGGAAGGAGAAGAAGGAAATGAGAAGTATAATTCTAGAGCCTGTTATAGAGAGAAAACCTGATGAGTAACCACTGACCTCCGTAGCTGGTAGTCATTGTTGACCACCAACCTTCATCGACAATGGCCTGCTGTAACCACCCGTCATCTTTGATCAATGGTTTTCGACAACCACTACTTGCAATGATCAACGACCACTACTTGCAATTATTATAGCCATACCACGTATGTTATTTTTTATAAGTGTAGTTTTCAGTGTAAAATTGTGATCCCATTCTTCTGTTATAAGAGAATAGTGTACTCTTATACTTATAAATAGTAGATTACTTTAAGAGAACTAGGCTATGTGATTTTTCCCTTTCAGAATTTCTCCATGTAAGAGGTTTTTGTGTCCTCCAACAGTTTTTCTTTTATCTATGTGTGCACAGAATTTTCGTGCAACACTGAGACATTAAATTATCATTTCACTGCTTTAAATTTTCAGGCGCACAACACTTATCACTATCAACTAATTATTAATGAATAAGAACACTACAAAACGACATTTTAAAAACTAAAAAAACAAAAAATAAAAACCAAGTAGGGAGTATCTCAATATGAAAAATGAGATCATTAGCTGTAAAATATCTTAACTAGTTTCTCCATAATATCTCCAACTTTATATATGAAACAAGCATTATAATGCTTCCCATCTGATAATATTAGATTAAATATTTGCATACATATCATGACAATTCTAATTAGTCAATCCTAAAAGAGACTATGAAAGAATAGCTTTGAACTAACTTTAACGATGGTTGAATAATCTCGAATCATGATCAAACCATTTTTTATAATTACTAAAACGTGTTCAAACATAATTGGCTCATCTTTGACAACTGTCATAACTATCTTAAACTTATTATTGAGCAATATTAGAACAATCATTGATGCATTTTTTAATCATCTCCAAATATTTTTCGACCCTTATTTGAATAAATCTTTATCATAATTACAGATAATCAAAGAAAGACAAACAAAGATTTAAATATAATTTGATTGTGCACCAAGGATCATTCAAAGATTACTTAACGATCAAAGGTTCATCAAGATTGAGTGATAATTTTTTAATAAAATTGAGAGAATATTGTTCAAATAATTTTTATGAGATTTTAATATTGTTCATATCATTATATCGTGGTGTCATTTAATTATGGTTTGAATGTGAATATAAATGGAAGATGATTTTAGCAAATTCCTAGTAGGCACTTAAATTGTAGTCCAACCAAAAGTGGTTTAGGATTTAAATTGAAAAGCTTATTATTAATCTCATGAAAACTTGAAAAATATTAGTAGTCTATAAGTACAAAGAGAGAGAATCATCATGAAAATTGGCTGATAACCACACTATTTTTTTTTTTCAGAAAGTGTGTTAAATATATATTTTTCTAATAAATAAATAATAAATAAATATTTTCTTAATTTTATTTTCATGAAGAATATAAAAATAAGGGCATTTATATATCACCTAATTCTTGTATATTAACATATCAACCATACATACTTTAAAAAGCACTTGATTCCTATGTTTTTGGCACTGGAATTAGGTGGTATGTATCTAAATCTCTAGGAGATGATTTAATTTTTTATGGTGCCACCATCATTATTTTGGGATTATTCTTTTTTCTAAATGTTTACAAAGCGCAGGTATAAATTTGGACCACCGCTGTNTTATGTTTTTGGCACTGGAAATAGGTGCTATGTATCTAAATCTCCATTAGGAGATGATTTAATTTTTTATGGTGCCACATCATTATTTTGGGATTATTCTTTTTTCTAAATGTTTACAAAGCGCAGGTATAAATTTGGACCACCGCTGTTTTATTAGAACTCTGTGCTTGCAGCCTGATCCAACACGATTCTGCAGCATCGCGTAGGGTTCCCTTAGGCCCTCACTTCCGTCGCACAGAGAGAGGGAGAGAGAGAGGATCAATGGGAGTGCCGGCGTTTTACCGGTGNTTTAAGATAATATTTATTTACTATTTATTTTTTAGAAAAAAATATGTGGTCATTAGCCAATTTTCATGATGATTCTCTCTCTATGTACTTATAGACTACTAATACTTTCCAAGTTTTCATGAGATTAATAATAAGATTTTCAATTTAAATCTTAAACCACTTTTGGTTGGACTACAATTTAATGCCTACTAGGAATTTGCTAAAATCATCTTCCATTTATATTGACATTCAAACCATAATTAAATGACACCACGATATAATGATATGAACAATATTAAAATCTCATAAAAATTATTTGAACAATATTCTCTCAATTTTATTAAAAAATTATCACTCAATCTTGATGAACCTTTGATCGTTAAGTAATCTTTGAATGATCCTTGGTGCACAATCAAATTATATTTAAATCTTTGTTTGCCTTTCTTTGACTATCTGTAATTATGACAAAGATTTATTCAAATAAGGGTCGAAAAATATTTGGAGATGATTAAAAAATGCATCAATGATTGTTCTAATATTGCTCAATAATAAGTTTAAGATAGTTATGACAGTTGTCAAAGATGAGCCAATTATGTTTGAACACGTTTTAGTAATTATAAAAAATGGTTTGATCATGATTCGAGATTATTCAATCATTGTTAAAGTTAGTTCAAAGCTATTCTTTCATATCTCTTTTAGGATTGACTAATTAGAATTGTCATGATATGTATGCAAATATATGATCTAATATTATCAGATGGGAAGCATTATACTGCTTGTTTCATATATAAAGTTGGAGATATTATGGAGAAACTAGTTAAGATATTTTACAGCTAATGATCTCATTTTTCATATTGAGATACTCCCTACTTGGTTTTTATTTTTTGTTTTTTTTTGTTTTTAAAATGTCGTTTTGTAGTGTTCTTATTCATTAATTATTAGTTGATAGTGATAAGTGTTGTGCGCCTGAAAATTTAAAGCAGTGAAATGATAATTTAATGTCTCAGTGTTGCACGAAAATTCTGTGCACACATAGATAAAAGAAAAACTGTTGGAGGACACAAAAACCTCTTACATGGAGAAATTCTGAAAGGGAAAAATCACATAGCCTAGTTCTCTCAAAGTAATCTACTATTTATAAGTATAAGAGTACACTATTCTCTTATAACAGGAGAATGGGATCACAATTTTATACTGAAAACTACACTTATAAAAAATAACATACGTGGTATGGCTATAATAATTGCAAGTAGTGGTCGTTGATCATTGCAAGTAGTGGTTGTCGAAAACCATTGATCAAAGATGACGGGTGGTTACAGCAGGCCATTGTCGATGAAGGTTGGTGGTCAACAATGACTACCAGCTACGGAGGTCAGTGGTTACTCATCAGGTTTTCTCTCTATAACAGGCTCTAGAATTATACTTCTCATTTCCTTCTTCTCCTCCCCTTCTCAAGTAAAGAGAATAGATCTATTCATAGTCATTTGAAGAGGGGCATTTTGATCTTTTGGCATCTAACTTCCCTAACGGGCTGATTAGACGGTCCACGTTGATCCCCCTTGAGCATAGGTTATTTTTAATAATGTGTCTTAATGACCTCAAAANATTTAAGAAGCTGTTTTTGAGAAATTGTTAACTCTTGTAGAAATGGAATGCAAAAGCGCTTCTTTGTATTTTTCCAAAGCTTTTAAGGTGATGCTAGTCTATCAATAGTAATTGGAAGCTGAGTGACATTGCAAATTCATTCCGCTCAAATATGTGAACTTATTGGTTCAGNCAGGCTATAGTGACTCCAAATTTTGATGCTAGTCTATCAGTAGTAATTGGAAGCTGAGTGACATTGCAAATTCATTCCGCTCAAATATGTGAACTTATTGGTTCAGGGTTTTAAAAGTACGGGCAAATGTCTTCTGTAAACTTGTGATTTACATTTTAAAACCAGGTCCAATCTTGTAACTTTTAGATATGTAGAGTGTAGTCCATGCTTTGGGTCCATACGACATTATTTGTTAGATATACAACATTATTTNCAGATTTTATGGATCATCTATTCCTTCATTTGGGAACTTATATATATTAATTGCAGTAGACTACGTCTCTAAGTGGATTGAAGCATAAGCTTTACCTCGCTGTGACGCTAAAAGTGTTTCAAGATTTTTAATGAAAATATTTTCACTAGATACGAAATGCCTAGGATGATTATTACTGATGGAGGATCCCATTTTAGGAATAAATATATTCAGAGATTGGCAGAAAATTTTAATATTATTCATAGAATCTCTACTGCTTATCACCATCAAACCAGTGGATTAGATGAAGTTTCTAATAAAGAGATTAAACAAATACTTGAAAATACTGTGAACCCTAGTAGAATAGATTGGTCCACTAGATTGGATACAGCATTATGAGCTTACAAAACTGCTTATAAAACTCCTATTGGAATGACTCCTTACAGACTGATTTTTTGAAACACTTGTCACTTACCAGTAGAATTGGAGCATAAAGCATATTGGGCGATAAAAGAATTCAATTATAATTATAAAGATGTTGGTAAGCAGAGATTGTTACAATTAAATGAATTGGAAGAATTAAGAAATGAATCTTATGATAATGACAGGATTTATAAGGAAAAATTAAATTTGTGGCATGATTGAAAGATTAACCAAAAGAACTTTAAACCAGGACAAGAAGTTTTTCTTTACAATACAAGGTTGAAGTTATTCCCTGGGAAATTGAATTCTCGTTGGTTAGGGTCATTTACTGTGACTCAAGTTTACACTTACGGAACTGTTGTAATTGAAGATCAAAAAATGGGAAATAGATTTAAAGTAAATGGACATTGATTAAAACCATATTATGAAGGTAAAAGACCAAATTTTAAAGAGGTTTTAATGATCAGTCAACCTGAATGAACCTTGAATAGGTCGAGCTGATGAAGTTAAAACCAGCGCTTTATGGGAGGTCGACCTGAATAACACCTGAATAGGTCGGGCTGACGACGTTAAACCAAGCACTTTATGGGAGGCAACCTTTATTTTTACTTTATTCACAATTATAGTAGTTGTTATTTGACTTATGGGGTCAACCTGAATAACACCTGAATAGGTCGGGCTGACGACGTTAAACCAAGCGCTTTATGGGAGGCAACCCATATTTATGTTTATCTTTATTGCGATTATGGTAGTTTTTATTTGAAATTATTGCTAATTTATAGTAGCATTAAGCTCTACTACTCTTATTTACCCTTCAAATATCTTAAAAATTGGATCCATATAAGAAAAATTGCGATGCATTTGGACCAGAGAGAAACTATGAAAGTTTTGCCTTGGGCACCGACGACACCCTCGACGGTGCCGACGGCGGGATTTTCCCGAGAGTCCATGCAAAAATTAATACAGAAGCATGCCGACGGCGCCCTCGACGTCACCGACGGTGAGACCGGTAAGAAGCGGTTTCATGTGTCCGATGAGCGGTTTTTGACGGTTTTTGAGCGGGAATAGTCTTTTTAAACTAAAAAATTTGAACTTTAGTTTATATTTCCTCCCCAAAAACGTAGAAAAACTATCAATTTCATTCCTATTGCGTCTAATCCCCCTGATAATCCCAGAATGCGAGTTTTCAATCGGTGAAAGTTCATTAGTGCGGAAGCGCAGCGAATCTTCAACAAGTTGCTGACGAAGAAAAGATTAATCAAGGAACAAGGATTCGTGAACCGCGGATTGAATAATCTCACAAAGGATATTGAAGAAACAATAGTGCGACGAAGATGGGAAGTGTTGTGCTACACTACTGCCGCCGTGGTAGTTCATGTGGTAAAACAATTTTATGCAAATTTACATGGAATTAACCAAGGAGTTGTTTATGTGCGAGGGGGATGGATTACTTTCACTCCTTCAAGAATCAATGAGTTATATATGATAGAGAATGTTCATGTCTGCCACTATTCCAATTTCGTCCCAACGAGAGACCAGATGAATGAAATTTACCAGTATTTGATGGACGAAACTAATGATTGGGAAATGCGAGAGAAAGGGTATGTTAGTTTTTCTTTAACACTTTTGAATCCCATCTCTAAACACTGGCATTTCTTCATTTCTTCAAAACTGTTACCGACAATGAAGGTTGGTAAGGTTTCTAAAAAAAGTGTCATTCTGGATTTCTGCATCCAAAGGGGACTGCCGATCGATATTGGATCTATAACTATGAAGTCAGTCTTAGGCCTGATCGTTGACAGATCAACTTACGGGCTTGGACACCCTTCAACAATTTTCTCACTTTGTAGCCAGTCCCAACTATCCTATGAAAACTGGGAAAAGGTACTGCTACATTGAAAACCTTTGGATCCAACTGAAAGATTCATATCATTTAAAGATGAAAATGACATGGCTATGATAGTTGATCAATCTTCTCAGAATTCTCTGCAAGTACAACCCTTAGTTTCTGATAAGTCTTTGTTGATCTTGCGTCGAATCAAGAAATTGGAAAAAAAGGTACAAAATGTGATGAATAAAATTAATAATATCTTCGATTTCTTCGATCATTTAGACTGGAGGATTAAAGAACATTTTGATCATTTGGGACGTTTAGAAGATAACTTGATACATCTGATGAAGAGGAATATTCAACTGAAGAATTTCCTTTCCGACCCTTCTACAACCTCTTTGTCCATGTGCAATCAATGGGAGATCTCAGAGGAGACACGAGCACAAAATCTGACGAGTAGTAGATCTCATATGTTACATTTATGTTTGTGTGTTTAGATTTGAACTTTATATTCGCTTTACATTAAAATTATGCTTAAAGATCTCTATATAGTTGAGACTCAGCATAGATGTTTTATTTTCAGCGTTTTGAGTGTTGTGGCTTGGATTACGACTCTGAATTTATGTATTAAGGTTGAGAAAATACGTAATTTAGGTGTGTTATGTAACGTTTATTATATCTCTTGGAATTTATATATAAATATGATGTTATGTTTTGTAAAGTTTGTATGTGTTAAGTACATCATTTAACTATTCAAAATTCTGTTTATAAAGATTAAATGGATGTCGTTTAGGCTTAGAATTGATCAAAATTGCAAAAATATGAAATTTGGACAAAATCAATAGAGCCCACCGACGGCGAGAATTTCCCGAGACTTAGGTTCAAAAACAAAATAGAGCACGTCAACGGCGCCATCGACCCCGCCGTCGGCGAGATCACAAAAATACCTCTTTAATAGCGATTTTGACCGGTCAACCGCCACTATTCATCATCCTCTTCCTCTTAAAAACACCATTTTCAAACTAGGGCTTGATAGATCTTTGATTGGGAGACGATTTCAAGGCTGTTTGATATCAGATTTGATCTTCTTTAGGTAAGAGCTTCACTCCAAGCTAAAAATATTTGATTTTTACCATGTACTTCTTCCACATTGAGGAAACCCGAAAATTTGAAAATGTGAAGAAAATCCTGGAAGAAATTCATGGATCTTAATGTTGAACACTTTGAATTACCATNACTATTTAAATATTATGATAGATTTAAAGAAATATTTTTGTAATGAAAATTAATTTTGTAACTTAAGATATTTAGTATAAGAGAATAAGATTATAGTTAACTATTTAAAGTAAAGGAAACTATATTTTAAAGTATTAAGAATCTGGAATTTCAATTGAGAAGAAAAGATTGGGTCTCAATGATGTAAAAGCTATGAAGTACTTATAAGGTAAGAAATGCTTTATGTTTCAAATTTAGGGAAAGAAAAGTGAAGTTCAAAATCATTAAAGGCTATCCAGATATAGTATTCACTTGAAAAAGGAAAAAGAAATGATTGACAACAATCCTTGAAAAGAAAAGAAAAATATATATTTTAGGGAAAGAAAAGTGAAGTTCAAAATCATTAAAGGCTATCCAGATATAGTAATCCTCACAAAAAAAGGAAAAAGAAAAAACCATCCCAGAAAAGAAAAGAAAAATATATAGGATTGAAAGCAATCCAAATGAAAAAGAGAAAAGAAAAGAAAAAAGAAAAAAATGAAAGTGAGGAGAAGCTTGAGGAGATGCCTAATCAAAAATTGGCTTCACTAGACATACCTAAAGGGAAAACTTGATTACATTCCTGAACTTATATTTATGGAATAGATCTTTTTACTAATAGAGTTCTCATGAAGTTCTTATCCTTTGGGTATTCTACTGACTTAATATTGCAATCTATAGTCATTCTTGAAATAAATAGAAAGCTAGAACCCTTAAAACTTGATGACTAGATAATCTGATGGATACAGAGTTAATTCAATTACTTGAATTTTTTCCTGAAAATCTCACTATGATATTTATCTAAAACAAAACCTATAGTATTTATGAAATTAAAACTTTACTGCAATAGATCATAACTTTTATACAGTACTAAAATTGTGTTTCTGAATTAAAATGTTACTGCAGTAGATCATAACTTTTAATTAGTACTAAAATTACTTGAGGACAAGTAATAGTTAAGTTTTTGGGATTTTGATCAAAGGAAAATATGTTGAGATTTTCATACTTCTTTTATATTATTTTTAATGATATTGCACTTTAAAGAAAGGTATTTTTGATCTTTTGTTGTAGGAATGATGAATTAGAGTCAATGGAGCAAAAAAATGCAAAAAGAAGCGAATTTGGAGCAAAAAGGACCAAAATGTGGAAAAACTGCACGAGGGCACCGACGGCGCCCTCGAGGCTGCCGTCGGTGAGAATTTTCTGAGGCTACAGGACAAATTCTCTAGAAGGCCACAGACGGCACCATCGAGGCCGCCGACGGCGGGATCGACAGTTAGGTGACATGTACAATGGATAAGGACGGATTTTGGAGGGGTGCGTAAGCAACTCTTAGGAAAACTCATACATATCTCTAAAGAGAACATTTTTGGCCAAAAATGAAGAGAAGACAGAGAGGAGAAGGAAGAAGAGAAGAGAAGATAGAGAGGAGAAGGAAGAAGAGAAGAGAAGAGGAGCAGACTTTTGGAGACCTGGAGGTTAGATAGGTTCCATTTGAGCTTGCTAGAGCGTGTAATTGTGAGGAATTCTTTGAGAAATTGTAAGAGTGGAGGGAAAGTAAGAGATTTCTTCCTCCTTGCTACTTGAAAGAGGAATTCAGTGTGCTGTAAAGAAAGGAAGAGATTCAGAGGAACTTCGAGGAGTGTCATTGGGGAGAAATTTAGAGATAAGTTATTTACTTTTTATAGTTTGTATGGCTTTGATTTCATTTATGAATTCCNTTAAATGAGAGATTTCTTCCTCCTTGCTGCTTCGAAGAGGAATTCTGTGTGCTGTAAAGGAAGGAAGAGATTCAGAGNCATGAGTTCTGAGTATTTTTCTCTGTCTTTCTCCTTGTCTCGAGATTTGTGAAATGGTGNTCTTTCTCATAGTCTAGAGATTTGTGAAATGGTGATTTGAAATGGTGATTTGAATTGGTGAAGCCATGAAAATGTTTAAGAAATTGTGATGATATTTTCGTTCGATCTTCATTTACTTTCAATCTGGCCAATTAAATTGTTAAAATATGTTGATTTTTACAACTAAAGTGAAGATTACATCCNGGCAGAATTTTGTGTGCTGTAAAGAAAGAAAGAGGTTCAGAGGAACTTCGAGGAGTTACTTGGGGAGGAATTTGAGATAAGTTGTATTTAATTATTGTAGTTTGTATGACTTTGCTTTTATATATGAAATCCAAGTTTTGTCGTATCTTCTCCATGAGTTCTGAGTAGTTTTTTGTCTTTCTCCTTACTTGAGATTTTGTGAAATGGTGATTTCAATTGGTTGTGCCATGAGAATCTTAAAGAAGNGAGGGAGGTCAAAGCCCTTAGAAGTTGGGTGCAAATAAATAGGAAAATATTACTATAGGACGTAGAATTGGAGATTTTAGAGCGACAGACTAAAATCACCAATTCGGTCCTATCGTTTGGGTGCTGATGTGTAGATGTTAGCCCTCAGGTGAGNTGAGTGCAAATAAATAGGGAATAAAATTATTGGGCGTAGAATTAGAGATTTTAGAGTGACAGAATAAAATCTCCAATTCGGTCCTATCATTTGGGTGCTGAAGTGTAGATGTTAGCNCAAATAGGGAAATAAAAATTATCGGGCATAAAATTAGAGATTTTAGAGTGACAGACTAAAATCCTCAATTTTGTCCTATCGTTTGGGTGCTGAAGTGTAGATGTTAGTCCTCAAGCGAGGGGAACTTGGGAGCTCCTAAGTGAGAGTCGGTATCCTCCCAGCCTAGCCGCAGATTTAGTAACCAAGCATAAGATTAGTCAAAGTTCTTTATGCCTGGTCCAAAGGGTAAATAATATGTATGTTCCTATTTGGCATAATACAATTTGAACTGATTCAATTTATCCATTCACTTAAATTTTTTGACATTGAGAAGAATGCTTTCTTATATATTGNGTGCAAATAAATAGGGAAATATTATTATCAGGCGTAGAATTGGAGATATTAGAGTGACAGACTAAAATCCTCAATTCGGTCATATCGTTTGGGTGCTGAAGTGTAGATGCTAGCCCTTAGGTGAGGGGAACGTGGGAGCTCCAAAGTGAGAGCTGATATCCTCCCAGCCTAGCCGCAGATTNAGGGAAATACAATTATTGGGCATAGAATTGGAGATTTTAAAGTGACAGACTAAAATCCCCAATTCAGTCCTATCGTTTGGGAGCTGAAGTGTAAATGTTAGCCCTCAGGCAAGGGGAACGTGGGAGCTCTAAAGTGAGAGTCAGTATCCTCCCAGCCTAGCAGCAGATTCAATAAACAAGCGTAGGATTAGTCAATGTTCTTTATGCCTGGACCAAAGAATAAAGAATAGGTATGCTCCTATTTGGCACAATACAATTTGAACTGATTCACTTTATCCATTCACTATAATTNAATTCGGTCATATCGTTTGGGTGCTGAAGTGTAGATGTTAGCCCTCAGGCGAAGGGAACGTGAGAGCTCCGAAGTGAGAGTCGATATCCTCCCAGCATAGCCACAGATTCAGTAAATAAGCATAGGATTAGTCAATGTTTTTTATGCATGGATCAAAGGGTAAAGAATAGACATGCCCTTATTTGACACAATATAATTTGAACTAATTCACTTTATCCATTCACTATAATTTCTTGACAAGGAGAAGGATGCTTTCTTATATATTGAATGTCACATTAGAACCTTCATTAGTATAATTAGTTATTTAATAGTTATTAAAAGTACATATTTATTTCAATAGCCTATTAGTGACAGATAAGCAAATTGAATTCCATTTTTGCGATTAAAGTATTGCTTTTCTAAAATCTTAGTTTGTAGTTCTAATATTACTCCCTGTGGGATCGATATCNTTATCACATTTGAACCTTCATTAGTATAATTAGTTATTTAATAATTATTAAAATTACATATTTATTTCAATTGTCTATTAGTGACAGATGAACAAATTGAACTTTGTTGTTGTGATTAAAATATTGTTTTTCTAAAGTCTTAGTTTGTAGTTCTAATCTTACTCCCTGTGGGATCGATATCTAGGACTCTATTAGAGCCCTATATTACTTGAGCGATACATATACTTGCGTTGATAAGTGTTACTTTATAATTATTGAATATTTATTAATTCCATATTTATCGAATCTATAACTGTTATTAAGTTTTGGTACAATTGCTGAGGAATTAAATCTTTTAGCAGCNCTATCGGGCGTAGAGTTGGAGATTTTAGAGTGACAAACTAAAATCCCCAATTCAGTTCTATCGTTTGGGTGCTGATGTGTAGATGTTAGCCCTCAGGTGAGGGGAACGTGGGAGCTCAATTCAATCCTATCGTTTGGGTGTTGAAGTGTAGATGTTAGCCCTCAGGCGAGGGGAACGTGGGAGCTCGAAAGTAAGAGCCGGTATTCTCCCAGCCTAGCCGCAGATTCAGTAAACAAGCGTAGGATTAGTCAATGTTCTTTATGTTTGGGTGTTGATGTGTAGATGTTAGCCCTCAGGTGAGGGGAACGTGGGAGCTCCAAAGTGTCCGGTATCCTCCCAGCCTAGCTGTAGATTCAGTAACCAAGCATAGGATTAGTCAATGTTCTTTATTCGGTATCCTCCCAGCCTAGCCGCAGAATCAGAGTGTAGATGTTAGCCCTCAGGTGAGGGGAACGTGGGAGCTCCGAAGTGATCCGGTATCCTCCCAGCCTAGCTGTAGATTCAGTAACCAAGCATAGGATTAGTCAATGTTCTTTATTCAGTATCCTCCCAGCCTAGCCGCAGATTCAGTAAACAAGCGTAGGATTAGTCAATGTTCTTTATAACTGGACCAAAGAGTGAAGAATATGATTGCTCCTATTTGGCACATACAATATTTAATGCATCTCATTCCTTTACAGCATCCTCCCAGCCTAGCCGCAGATTCAGTAAACAAGCGTCTCAGCCTAGCCGCAGAATCAGTAACTAAGCATAGAATTAGTCAATGTTCTTTATGCCTGGACCACTAGCCGCAAAATCAGTAACCAAGCATAGGATTAGTCAATGTTCTTTATGCCTGGACCAAAGATTAGCCGCAGATTCAGTAAACAAGCGTAGGATTAGTCAATGTTCTTTATGCCAGGACCAAAGGGACCACAGATTCAATAAACAAGAATAGGATTAGTCAATGTTCTTTATGTCTGGACCAAAGGGTATCGCAGATTCAATAAACAAGCATAGGATTAGTCAATGTTCTTTATGCTTGGACCAAAGGGTAAATACGAATTTAGCAAACAAGCATAAGATTAGTCAATGTTCTTTATGTCTGGACCAAAGGGTAAAGAATTCGGATTTAGTAAACAAGCATATGATTACTCAATGTTCTTTATGCCTGGACCAAAGGGTAAAGAACTCAGGTGAGGGGAACGTGGGAGCTCCAAAGTGAGAGCTGGTATCCTCCCAGCCTAGCCGCAAATTCAGTAAACAAGCATAGGATTAGTCAATGTTCTTTATGCCTTGACCAAAGAGTAAAGAATAGGTATGCTCATCGGTAACCAAGCATAGGATTAGTCAATGTTCTTTATGTCTGTACCAAAGGGTAAAGAATAGGTAGGTGCTGAAGTGTAGATGTTAGCCCTCAAGCGAGGGGAACGTGGGAGCTCCGAAGTGAGAGCCGGTATCCTCCCAGCCTAGCCACAGATTCAGTGAGGGGAACGTGAAAGCTCCAAAGTGAGAGTCGGTATCCTCCCAGCCTAGTTACAGAATCAGTAACCAAGCATAGGATTAGTCAATGTTCTTTATGTCTGGACCAAAGGGTAAGTCATATCGTTTGGGTGCTGAAGTGTAGATGTTAGCCCTCAGGCGAGGGGAACGTGGGAGCTCAATTCAATCCTATCGTTTGGGTGTTGAAGTGTAGATGTTAGCCCTCAGGCGAGGGGAACGTGGGAGCTCGAAAGTAAGAGCCGGTATTCTCCCAGCCTAGCCGCAGATTCAGTAAACAAGCGTAGGATTAGTCAATGTTCTTTATGTTTGGGTGTTGATGTGTAGATGTTAGCCCTCAGGTGAGGGGAACGTGGGAGCTCCAAAGTGTCCGGTATCCTCCCAGCCTAGCTGTAGATTCAGTAACCAAGCATAGGATTAGTCAATGTTCTTTATTCGGTATCCTCCCAGCCTAGCCGCAGAATCAGCCAAACATAGGATTAGTCAATGTTTTTTAAGGTATCCTTCCAGCCTAGCCATAGAATCAGTAACCAAGCATAGGATTAGTCAATGTTCTTTAAGTATCCTCCCAGCCTAGCCGCAGAATCAGTAAACAAGCATAGGATTAGTCAATGTTCTTTATGCGTCCTCCCAGCCTAGCCGCAGATTCAGTAAACAAGCATAGGATTAGTCAATGTTCTTTATGCCTCCTCAGCCTAGCCGCAGAATCAGTAACTAAGCATAGAATTAGTCAATGTTCTTTATGCCTGGACCACTAGCCGCAAAATCAGTAACCAAGCATAGGATTAGTCAATGTTCTTTATGCCTGGACCAAAGATTAGCCGCAGATTCAGTAAACAAGCGTAGGATTAGTCAATGTTCTTTATGCCAGGACCAAAGGGACCACAGATTCAATAAACAAGAATAGGATTAGTCAATGTTCTTTATGTCTGGACCAAAGGGTATCGCAGATTCAATAAACAAGCATAGGATTAGTCAATGTTCTTTATGCTTGGACCAAAGGGTAAATACGAATTTAGCAAACAAGCATAAGATTAGTCAATGTTCTTTATGTCTGGACCAAAGGGTAAAGAATTCGGATTTAGTAAACAAGCATATGATTACTCAATGTTCTTTATGCCTGGACCAAAGGGTAAAGACAGAATCAGAGTGTAGATGTTAGCCCTCAGGTGAGGGGAACGTGGGAGCTCCGAAGTGATAGCCGGTATCCTCCCAGCCTAGCCACAGATTCAGTAAAAAAGCGTAGGATTAGTCAATGTTCTTTATGCCTGGACCAAAGGGTAAAGAATAAGTATGCTCCAATTTAGCAGGGGAACGTGTGAGCTCCGAAGTGAGAGCCGGTATCCTCCCAGCCTAGCCGCAGAATCAGTAACCAAGCATAGAGATCCGAAGTGAGAGCCGGTATCCTCCCAGCCTAGCCGCAGAATCAGTAACCAAGCATAGGATTCAAAGTGAGAGCCGGTATCCTCCCAGCCTAGCCGCAGATTCAGTAAACAAGCGTAGGATTAGTCGCTGGTATCCTCCCAGCCTAGCCGCAGATTCAGTAACCAAGCATAGGATTAGTCAATGTTCTTTACAGTATCCTCCCAGCCTAGCCGCAGATTCAGTAAACAAGCGTAGGATTAGTCAATGTTCTTTATAACTGGACCAAAGAGTGAAGAATATGATTGCTCCTATTTGGCACATACAATATTTAATGCATCTCATTCCTTTACAGCATCCTCCCAGCCTAGCCGCAGATTCAGTAAACAAGCGTACTCCCAGCCTAGCCGCAGATTCAGTAAACAAGCGTAGGATTAGTCAATGTTCTTTATGCCTGTTCCCAGCCTAGCCACGGATTCAGTAAACAAGCATAGGATTAGTCAATGTTCTTTATGCCTGGATCAAAGGGTAAATAATAGGTATGCTCTTTTTTGGCACAATATAATTGAACTAATTCATTTTATCCATTCACTATAATTTCTTGACAAGGAGAATGATGTTTTCTTATATATTAATTATCACATTTGAACCTTCATTAGTATAATTAGTTATTTAATAATTATTAAAATTACATATTTATTTCAATTGTCTATTAGTGACAGATGAACAAATTGAACTTTGTTGTTGTGATTAAAATATTGTTTTTCTAAAGTCTTAGTTTGTAGTTCTAATCTTACTCCCTGTGGGATCGATATCTAGGACTCTATTAGAGCCCTATATTACTTGAGCGATACATATACTTGCGTTGATAAGTGTTACTTTATAATTATTGAATATTTATTAATTCCATATTTATCGAATCTATAACTGTTATTAAGTTTTGGTACAATTGCTGAGGAATTAAATCTTTTAGCAGCAGTATTAAATACTTATATTTTAAAGCATATATAAAGTCGCGGTCACTAACCCTGGGTGGTCTGGTGATGGTTGAAATGACTTGCACACACTAAACTTTCTTGCATACCTCAAACCCTAAGACCCCTTGATTTGGTCTCATGATTCATTTTGGAAAACTCATATGAATGAACCTATACCATTAGTCTTTGGCTAAGAGGGTTAGAACCAGCATATTGAGCATCCAAAATGAGTTCTCATATGAATTCTATTGGTTTGACATGGCTTCATGGCTTACTTGTCCATTTTAGTCCAAAATCACCAAAAAACCAAAATACCCCTACAACCCTAATTTTTGCCAAAAATCTCAAAATATCCAAATTTTCCCAAAAAACATCTCAAACCACTCACCACTATCTAAATTGACCAAAATTCACCTAAATCACAAAATTCCCAAAATACCCAAAAATTGCCCAAAATACCCAAAATACCCTCATGACCCAAAAATCCCAAAATTCAAAAAAATTTCAAAAATTCCAAAATCATCCCAAATATTCTCAATTTCAATTTTTGACCATCACATTTACCCATATTAACACATTTTAATCAATTTGACCAAAAGCCCTAAGTTGCCCTTAAATGCCCAATTTCCCCATATTAGCCTCAATCTTGGCCCAATTGACCTCAAACTTGCCCAATTTCAATTCTAAATCAAAATTTAGTATCTATAATCCTAATTTAAACAAATTACAAGCTCAGTTTGACTCAATTGCAAGCCCAATTTTACCCAAACCAAAAAAGCCCAATTTTGACCATTTGCCTAAATCTACTAAATTAGCACCCCAATTCAATTCAAAATCACTTGAAATTCTTCCAAATCCTTCTTAAATCTCCCTACACAAAAATAAACATTCAAAATAGCCCAAATTTTATCCCAAATTCAATTTCAATCTTAAAAGCCCAAATCTTTTAGTCATTCAAAAAGGCCCAAATCCAAAAGCCCACATGACAAATTTTCCCCCCATCATCCATTTAATCAAAATCATTTCCTAAGTCCTAAATTCATGATCAAATTATTCTAAGAAAAAACATCATGAAAAACTCCACCAAAATACCCCATAAATTCAAAAATCTCTTCTCATAAAAATTAGTCAAGCCATGAAGCCACTCCCAAGCCATAGGTAAGCCAAGAGAGCCATGCCACCTCATCAAACTATTAATGGCAAGAGGCCAAGCCACTTTCAAATATCCTTAATATTCTTTTAACCCCTCCCATGAATCACTCTAACCCATGATTATCTAAATCTCCTTGGATAGAGACCTCACCAAGATGATTAAGTTGAATCATCTAATTTCCCTCAGCATCCAAACCAGCCTTGGTAATTGAGTCCAACCCCAAACCATGATTTGACCCAAATTGAATCAAAATATCCCTTTACCCATACTATTTCAATCCTATAAATTTGCACATGGCCAACCCCAAATGACTTCACCAAACCCAAGCTCTGACCTCCATGAGTCAGATGGTGACCTGAGCCTGGTCGATTGACCACCTAGGCTGCAGGACAAACCATGTCCAAAAGCTCCACCTAGGTCAAAACTCAAAATTAAACCCATCCAAGCTGTCTCATCCCAATTGGATTTTTGCACATTGTTGGCATCCACATAAGCAACCCAAAGCACCCACCAATTGCCTTTGATGGCCTCTCATTCCCCGTCTATTTAAACCTACCCTCCATGGCCAAACCAAGAGAGCTTGAAATTCCTTGGGGAGACTCTGCCAAATTGCTTCCAGATCTTCCTTAAGACCTTATGAGTTCAATCCCCCATCCTTAGCCACTCAAGCCCACTGCCTGAGCTAAATTTTGGAGCTCAAATTCAAGGTCGAAACAGGACACCCCCCAAAACTCCACCAAATTCAAATTAATTACACCCACACCATCCCACAGAGAGAGAGAGAGGAAGAACACCCCACAAAGGCCACATCACCAGAGCACCCTAAGGTGAAATTTGATCGAACTACTGTCAATTTCATACCTAGGCATTTCACCATAGCTTGAGGTTTCATCTGGGAGCTCTTTGGACTCTAGACAAGCTTTTGGAAGCACCCAATCGAGGCCACACATCTTGAGCAAAGGTATTGAACCATAAATCTAAACCAAAATTCATTTGATTCTCCATGTTATAGAGTTGATTTAAGGATTGATTAACTGTATGGATGTCTTCTCCTAGTCAAGACGAGTCAATAGGAACAAACCACACTTATATTGGTTGAATATCGAGTGAGATATTAGGGTTAGAAGTTGGAAGGTTTACGGTTTGGCTCATTTGGGATGATAAAGGAGGACCATCCAATTGCGTGTTAATGCGATGTACGGTCCTAATGAGGTTGGACGCTAAGACGGAGCGGAGCCGCGGGCTGACGGGGCAGCTACGTGGACGACGACGCCAAACCAGAGAACACCACGTGGAGAGCTTGACTCGTACGAGGATTGCGTGGCGCCGCATCACTTAAGTAGATAAATAGGGTTTTTCTTATTTATTTAAATGATCAGAACTTCAAAAATGCATATCTTTTAGTATAAAAATCACAAAAATAAAATAAAAATACCCACTTGCTTAGTTAACAGAAGAAAACAATGTGTAAGTGGTTTCATATTTTTTTGATGCATGAATTATTTTTAATTAATTAAATGTTGTTGTTTTTATTTGTATTCTCCATTTGCATGGACATTTCACCAAGACTTATTTTTTGGGGCTTTGATTCCCTCTATCATGAGTGATCTTCCCTGATTTTTCTAAGGTCAGAGGGGATCTCTAGACAAGGATCTCTATTTTTCAAGTATATCATCCCTATTTTGGTATAAAAAGTAAAATACTCATCAGAAAAATATAAAATTATTTTGGTAGGTTCACTATGGTCAGAGGACCTAAGAAAAATATAAACTTAGTTTAACTCATTAAAAATAATCATAATTGTTGCAAACTCTAAAAATTGAAATAAAATTAATTTGGAGCAATTATAAATTTAAATGGCATAAAAATCATTCTCCACTGTAATTTAAGAGCTCCTCATAAAAGTTTCAAGTCAATTAGAGTTAATTTGATCACTCAAATGAATTAATCAAGTGAAATCACATTTTTGGCATTAAAATAATTATAATAATTAAAATAAAACTTAAAAAATTACCAAATTGGTTTTGGGAGCTCCTTATAATTAGAGGAACCTAAAAAAATAAAATTGGAATTAAAATAAATACTTAATTTTTGAGCTATTTCTTGGCATTTAAATAATTAAAAATTAATTAAAAATCATAAAAATTACAAAATTATAAAAACATACTAAAACGTCACATTAGACTTGCTAATAACCTAGAACCAATTAAAATACTTTCCCTGATTTTCCAAGTCGAGATATTAATTTCCAAAGGCTTAAAATGAAATTTCTCTAAATTCTCACGAAAATAATTCAAATAATTAAAATATAAATAAAAAAAATTAATTTTATTTATTTGCATTCCCTAGACTCGAAGAGATTTAATAAAAATATAAAACTTAATTTTCTATCTAAAAATATTTTATATTTAATTATTGCTCAAAACAAACAAATAATTATAATAGTTAAATTAAACCTCTAAAAATTATGAAAATTGGTTCAAGTGGTCCTCTAACTTAGATGAACCCCCAATAATTTTCTTAAGGTTAGAAGCTTTGTTTTGATTAAGTTATTAAATTTTCATTAAAAATCTCTAATTTTGCATTAAAAATAATTATAAAATTAAGTAAACTTAGAAAAATCACATTTTCTCTTCTGATATTTCAATTAACCCATGAGTGGGGTAACATAAAATTTTCAAGTCAATTGAGTTCAATTTAGTGAATTATAGGGTATTAGAGTCTTAGGGGCAAATGGTAATTTTGATATTTAAGACTTAATTAATATCTAGGCTTAACCAAAGGGCTAAATGGGCAACAAATAGCCTTAATTGATATGTTTTGATGATTGGAATATGAAAGAGATAAATGGTAGTAACCAACCTCATTTTGGTCTTGTAAATGATAAATTTGTAATTTCTTAAAATTAATGAAATTTAGAAGAATATTTAAATTAAAAAAAGATGTTAAGGTGAGGGGTTTGATTTTTGAAAGATTATAACTCACTGATTTTTAAGCCCTAATTAATGGTTTTGAAATGATTTATAATTCATGATAAGGATTAAATGTATAAACATTTAAATCTTTTTCTGAAATTATAAATCTACCCATTTATTTTTAAGGGCTTAGTAGTGAACTATGCTTAACCAAAATTTTGTTTAATGATGTTTAGAAAATAATCTATAACTAATTTAAAACTTTTTAAAACACTACAAGCCCATCTTTAAAATCAAAGTGCTAAGCTCCTTAAGTAAACCAAATTGCCCCTAAAGGTCTTTACCCATTAAATTTATAAATAAAACATCAAGTGATAATTACCCTATTTTTAGGGTTGACTAGAACATCAGTTCGTTGAGCACAAGGGTATGATAAGGATGAATTATTAAACAACATAATGAGTTTGAATAAACTCGGGACTTTTCAATAGATTGAGAGATGTCTGGGGTCTGGTCCTTACTCTTCTCGTACTCTTTTGGATATATTGAAGTATGATTAAACTCATTATGCCTTGCTTGAGAATCATCTATACACTTAGATACTAAGACCCATTAAGATATGACATTGGATTTGGTATACACATCTTGAACTTGTACTTCCTATTCTTTTTCTACAAGCATGCTTTAATTCCTACAAAATTATATACATATGCCTTGCAAGTACTAAAATTTCAGGTGGAGGAATGAGAAGACTTGATAGGCACACTTTTATAGTTTACAACATCTTCTTTTCCTGCACTTTCTTTATTGTACTTCTCCCGCTCATGAACTTGCATGTTAAACAACAATGTCACATTGCATGTCAAAACTAAAACTTTTAGAATAGCCACAGAACTGGAAAAAAAATTAAACAAGATAAAATTCACCGTCATGACATTCAAAATATAAGACAACTCAAAATTTAATTACAAATATCACAAAAACTAAAATTGAAACTAAATTAAAACGTCTCTATTAGATGATCGGGAATCCCTTGGAGGAGGTAACCTATGGTTGCTAATGAGATTTTCCACGGTCTAAATGAAAGTATGGAACTCATTAATTTGAGTTTAGTAATTTTATTTGGACTAAGTGAGTCCGAAAGAAAATAGTGGTACCAGAACGAGGGAACCGTAGGATCCTAACCGATGTTGCTCTAATTAGTTTTAATATGCCCCATAATATTTAAATAGCCATAACCGTAGGAAATAATTGATTTGACATCATGACCCGACACACTAGAAAATGTGACTTCTAAAACATGATATTTTTCTCATCTTCTCAATTGACATTTCTAAAACTAAAACTTGCTACTTCATCGAGGAGCTTGGGGCTTTTTTGTGGGCAGCATTCTAAAGAAAGATGATCTACATCAACATATCTTTTCCTTAGAATTAAACAACAAATCTATAGGACTTCGAGGTTGTTTGCATATGCAACATAAATCCTCACTTATCTTTATCCTTTGTATGGTTCTGTTATAAAATATAAGCCCTAACTCGTCTTAGGATTCCGATGCTGTCTTTCATTATGACCTAAATCCTCACATCTTCCAGGCTGTTCGTGTGATCGTTTTACGAATGTAAGCCCTAATTAATAAAATTGACAGGATGAAACATTCAATAATTCTATTCCCCAAATAGAAGCCAAACAGTAGAATAATTTGAGAAGTCATCGAGGTTCTCCTCAGGATCTATGACATCCCCTAGTTCTTCCTCCTTTGGATTCTAAAATAAAACTTTCTAAATTTGAACCATTCCCCTTTCACACCTCTTTGTCCGATCTCGTTGAAAAGTTCTATCTCCTTGAACTCCTTGAAGATAATATCCCCTGATTTTTATCGAGAATTTTCTTAGGTGACTTCGGTTATCTAGGATGTAATTAATTATAGGGGCTTGCCCTCATAGGAAGCATTTCCAAACCCAGCTTAATATAAACCCCATATTAAATAAGGAAACTTGTCGGCTTATAATAAAAAATGATTTTGCAGACTTAACATATGTCATACAATCTTTAGTTTATTTAATCAAGTCTTACCAGTAAGTGGTGTGTCTATCCTTCGAGATGGATACATTGCTTGCGGTATTAGACTCATTTATTTACACTACTGGGAATATGAGATCAGTCCAGTATTGTATTTTTCAAAATCCAAAATACTACTTTTCCCAAATTATATATATTAAATTAAATTAAAACGAGTGTTTGGATATCCATCCTAGCAGCTGACAACTTCACAACTCCCAACTTTTTAGTGCCGAGAGTGGGTTGGGGGTGAGGTACATGGGTAATTTGATAATTACATATTGTATTCCAAGGTTTACTTTAATGTTATGTCTAGGGTTATAAAAAGGTCTGTATGTAACCCTAGGTGTTATCCCATATTATGTATTCCGTACTCTTTTTTTGGATTAGTAGAAAAGTTGCTGCTCTGCTCCCGAGAACATAGACATATTTGTCGAACCTCGTTAAATCTTGGTGTTCTTCTGGATTTGTGTCAATTTCTATTTTTCTTTGCCATGATTTCTCAACAAGTGGTATCAGAGCGAGGTTCTAAGGCATGTAAGAAAAATTTTGGTGACGCAGGAATAAAGAAGATTTTGGTCGAGAAATTTGGCAGCTAGGGCTTTGGACGGTTCAGCAGAGGAATCACTTTTCGACGGTTTGCGGCTTTTGCAGTGCCGAGGAGTCTGCGAGCAGAAGATTCGCGCGATGTTTTGCCTGTGCAGTTCGACGAGCAAGAGAGTCATGAGGATGAAAGATTCACGTGATGCAGTGAAAAACAACCATTCAAGCGGAAAGTTCGTGACTAGAGCAGCGGCGGAGGGAGCAGCGAAGGAGCATAATTGGAAGAGCGGACGTTGACCAAAGGAAAATATGTTGAGATATTCATACATATTTTATATTGTTTTGATAATATTGCACTTAAAAAAAGGTAATTTTGATGTTTTGTTGTAGGAATGATGAATTAGGGTCATTGGAGCAAAAAGATGTAAAAAGGAGTGAATTTGGAGCGAAAAGGACCAAAATGTGAAGACTTGAACTAGGGCGCCAACGGCGAGCCCAACGGCGCCGATGGCGAGATTTTCCCGAGACTCCAAAATTAATTCATTTAGAAGGCCCACCGACGGTGAGATCGGCGGTTATGTCCAATTAGGCATTGGATAAGGACGATTTTTGGAGGGGTGCTTTGGAAACTCTTGGGAAAGCTCATCCACATCTTCAAAGAGAAGACTTTGGCCAAAAATAGAGGAGGGAGACTCAAAATTGAAGTGTGAAAAAAGTGTAGAGTTCTAAATTGTGAGGAATTCTTCGAGAGATTGTAAGAGTGGAGGGAAAATGAGAGATTTCTTCCTCCTTATCGCTTCGAAGAGAAATTTTGTGTGCTGTAAAGAAAGGAAGAAGATTCAGAGGAACTTCGAGAAGTTTTATTGGGGAGAAATTAGAGATAAGTTTATTTATTTTTTTAGTTTGTATGACTTTGTTTTATATATGAATTCTGAGTTTCGTTGTGTTTTCCTATGAGATCTGAGTAGTTTTCTCTGACTTTCTCCTTGTCTTGAGATTTGTGAAATGGTAAATTGAATTGGTGAAGCTATGAAAATGTTAAAGAAATTGTGATGATCTTTTCACTTTGATCTTAATTTACTTTCAATCTGGTCAATTGATTTAAGAAATTGTGATGATCTTTTCACTTCGATCTTAATTTACTTTCAATCTGGGCAATTAATTTGTTAAGTTATGTTGAGTTTTACAACTAAAGTGAAGATTACATCCAAGATTCAAGGCGGTCAAAGCCCTTGGAAGATACATCCAAGATTCTGGGAGGTCAAAGCCCTTGGAAGTTGGGTGCAAATAAATAGGGAAATTCTTTCAATCTGGCCAATTGATTTCGATCTTAATTTATTTTCAATCTGGCCAATTGATTTGTTAAAATATGTTGAGTTTTACAACTAAAGTGAAGATTACCAATCTGGCCAATTAATTTGTTAAAATATGTTGAGTTTTACAACTAAAGTGAAGATTACACAATCTGGTCAATTGATCTGTTAAAATATGTTGAGTTTTACAACTAAAGTGAAGATTACATCTCAAGAATTGGGAGGTCAAAGCCCTTGAAAGTTGGGTGCAAATATGATATTCAATCTAGCCAATTGATTTGTTAAAATATGTTGAGTTTTACAACTAAAGTGAAGTTTACCAATCTGGTCAATTGATCTGTTAAAATATGTTGAGTTTTACAACTAAAGTGAAGATTACATCTCAAGATTCAGGGAGGTCAAAGCCCTTAGAAATTGGGTGCAAATAAATAGGGAAATGAAATTATCGGGCATAGAATTGGAGATTTGGGGAGGTCAAAGCCCTTGGAAGTTGGGTGCAAATAAATAGGGAAATAATATTATCGGGCATAGGAGGTCAAAGCCCTTAGAAGATGGGTGCAAATAAATAAGGAAATAAAATTATCGGGCATAGAATTGGATATTTTAGAGTGACAGACTAAAATCTCAATTTCAGTCCTATCGTTTGGGTGCTGAAGTGCAGATGTTAGCCCTCAGGCGAGGGGAACATGAGAGCTCCAAAGTGAGAGTCGGTATCCTCTGAGCCTAGTCGCAGATTCAGTAAACAAATGTAGGATTAGTCAAATTTTTTTATGCCTGGACCAAAGGGTAAATAATAAGTATGCTCCTATTTGACACAATACAAATCGAACTGATTCACTTTATCCATTCACTATAATTTCTTGACAAGGAGAAGGATGCTTTCTATATATTGAATATCANGCAAATTCGGTCCTATCGTTCGGGTGCTGAAGTTTAGATGTTAGCCCTCAGGCGAGGGGAACGTGGGAGCTCTGAAGTGAGAGACGGTATCCTCCCAGCCTAGCTGCAGATTCAGTAACCAAGCATAGGATTAGTCAATGTTCTTTATTCCTGGACCAAAGGTTAAAGAATAGGTATGCTCTTACTTGGCACAAAATAATTTGAACTGATTCACTTTATCCATTTACTATAATTTCTTGACAAGGAGAAGGTTGTTTTCTTATATATTGAATATCACATTAGAAACTTTATTAGTATAATTACTTATTTAATAGTTATTAAAATTACATATTTATTTCAATTGCCTATTAGTGACAGAAAAGCAATTTGAATTATATTATTGTAATTAAGGCTTGATTTTCTAAAATCTTAGTTCGTAGTTCTAATATTACTCTCTGTGCGATCGATATCTGGGACTCCATTAGAGCCCTATATTACTTGAGCGATACGTATACTTGCGTTGNCGTAGAATTGAAGATTTTAGAGTGACTGACTAAGATCTCTAATTCGGTCCTATCATTTCGATGTTGAAGTGTATATGTTAGCCCTCAGGTGAGGGGAACGTGGGAGCTTCAAAGTGAGAGCCGATATCCTACCAGCCTAGCCGCAGATTCAGTAAACAAGCATAGGATTGGTCAATGTTCTTTATGCCTGGACCAAAGGGTAAAGAATAGATATACTACTATTTAGCACAATATAAAATGAACTAATTCATTTTATCCATTCACTATAATTTCTTGACAAGGAGAATGATGCTTTCTTATATATTGAATATCACGTCGAACCTTCATTAGTATAATTAATTATTTAATAATTATTAAAATTACATATTTATTTCAATTAAACCCTCATTAGCATAATTAGTTATTTATGAGTTATTAAGAAAATTACATATTTATTTCAATTGTCTATTATTAACCCTAACTTTCTATCATTAGTTATTTATTAGTTATTCAAATTATTTACTTATTTCAATTGCCTATAAAACCTTCATTAGCATAATTAGTTATTTAATAGTTATTAAAATTATATATTTATTTCAATTGCCTACCCTCATTAGTGTAATTAGTTATTTAAGAGTTATTAAAATTACATATTTATTTCAATTGTCTATTAGTGACATATTAGTAAAATTAGTTATTTAAGAGTTTAAAATTACATATTTATTAAATTGCCGCACCTCTATTTTATATCATCAGTTATTTATTAGTTATTAAAATTATCTATTTATCTAAATTGCCTATTAGTGACAAATAAGTAAATTGAACATCATTGATGTGATTAAAGTATTGCTTTTCTAAGGTCTTAGTCTGTAATTCTAAACTACTCCCTGTGGGATAATATCTAGGGCTCCATTAGAGCCCTATTTTATTTGAGCGATATGTATACTTGCGTTGATAAGTGTGACTTTACAATTATTAAATATTTAATACGTCCATATTTATGTTATATTTTTTTGCATATATAAAGTCGCTGTCAAAGTTTTTGGCGCTGTTGTCGGGGAGTGAGTGAGTAAAATTACGATCAGAGTAACGGACAAATTAGGATTATTAGAAAATTTTTACTTAAATTGCAACTTATTTTTATATTTATATTTATGTTAATTATATTACTGAGTACTGATTTCAAATTGTATGCGTAAATTTGGACCTGAAAATCTATTTATATTACTGAGTACTGAGTTCAATTTGTATGCATAAATTTGGACCTGAAAATCTTATACCCTACGATTCGGAATTAGAACGCACTGTTAGAAAAATTAGAAAATTGAAAATTAGAACGCACTGTTAGAAAAATTAGAAGACTGAGAAGAGAACCTAGAAATTCTGATACAGCAACATGAACAATTAAGGAATAGAAAATGAACACCAACCTAGACCCCTAAGAGATTATGCAAATCCTACANAGAGCCCCATATTACTTGAGCGGTACGTATACTTGCGTTGATAAGTGTGACTTTACAATTATTGAATATTATATACATCCATCTTTATCGAATCTATAACTGTTATTAAGTTTTGGTATAGTTGCTGAGGAATACATCTTTATCGAATCTATAACTGTTATTAAGTTTTGGTACAGTTGCTGAGGAATTAAATCTTATTACATCCATATTTATCGAATCTATAATTGTTATTAAGTTTTGGTACAGTTGCTGAGGAATTAAATCTTTTAGATATTCTTAAGTATATATAAAGTTGCTGTCAAGTTTTTGACGCCGTTGCCGGGGATTAAACAAAAATCACAATTAGAGTAACGGAACAATTAGGATTATTAGAAAATTTTTACTTGAATTGCAACTTATTTTCATATTTAGTTAACAATTTTACCGTGTACTGATTTCAAATTGTATGAAAAAATTTGGACCTAAAAATGTTATACCCTACGATTTGGAATTAGAAGATTGAGAAGAGAACCTAGAAATTCTGATAAAATGGAAAACACCATGAATAATCAAGGATTAGAAAATGAACACCAACCTAGACCCCTACGAGATTATGCAAATCCTACAACAGAAAATTCACTAATCAATCTGCTAATTCATTTGAGCTTAAACCTGCTATTATCCAAATGGTACAAAACAATCAATTCAGAGGTACACTAAATGAAGATCCTAATTTACACCTCACTAGTTTTTTAGAACTGTGTACTACGTTTAAATATGACAGAGTTTCAAACGATGTTGTTAGACTTAGACTTTTTCCTTTTTCACTGAGGGATAAGGCTAAGATGTGGTTAAATTCGTGAGCACCAGGATCTATTAGAACTTGGGGAGAACTTTCACAGAAATTTCTATCCAAATATTTCCCTCCATCCAAAACTGCTAAACTTAGAAATGACATAACATCGTTATGTCAAATTGATGGAGAGTCAATATACGAAGCTTGGGAGAGATTTAAAGATCTTCTTAGGAAATGCCCTCATCATTCGTTACCAGATTGGTTGATAATTCAAACTTTTTATAATGGATTAGTGGGATCACTTAGATC
>JXCR01147334.1:97934-118807 GCA_002079205.1 Phalaenopsis hybrid cultivar
CAAAATTTATGAAATACCCTGCTGTTGAAAGAGAAAATGAATGTTTTCTATTGAAAATTAGTGAACATCTATTAAATGAACATTTCAATGAATATTTTGAAGAGAAAGAACAATTTGAAGATAGTGATGAAGTTATTTTGGATGAATTAGAGGGAAGATTTGATTTGTTGGATATTACAGAAAATGCTGATAAGAATCTAGTTCTGTCAATCATAAAACCACTTGAACTTGAGTTGAAAATATTGCCTAGCCACTTGAAGTATGTGTTTCTGGGAGACTCATCTACATTACCTATTATTATATCTTTAGAATTAAATGATTCGCAAGAGAAAAGACTGTTAGATACATTAAAAATATATAAGAAAGCTTTTGGTTGGATCTTAGCTGATATTAAGGGAATCAGTCCTTCGATCTGTATGCACAGAATTATACTAGATGAACGCCAAGAGTTGATCCACAAAGGAGATTAAATCCAATGATGAAAGAAGTAGTTAAGAAGGCAATTTTGTTAAGGGAATTAGTCCTTCAATCTGTATGCACAAAATTATATTAGATGAACAATATAAACCATGGATATTAAAGGAATCAGTCCTTCAATTTGTATGCACAAAATTATATTAGATGAACAATATAAACCAAGAGTAATCCACAAAAGAGATTAAAGCCGATGATGAAAGAAGTAATTAAGAAGGAAATTTTGAAATGGTTAGACACTAGAATTATATACAGTCATTCGATCTGTATGCACAAAATTATATTAGATGAACAATATAAACCAAGAGTTGATCCACAAAGATCTGTATGCATAGAATTATACTGGATGAACAATATAAACCAAGAGTTGATCCACAAAGGAGATTAAACTCAATGATGAAAGAAGTAGTCAAGAATGAAATTTTGAAATGGTTGGACACTGAAATTATATATCCGATGATGAAAGAATTAGTTAAGAAGGAAATTTTGAAATGGTTAGACACTGGAATTATATATCCTATTTCAGATAATGGGTAAAAAAGGAAATTTTGAAATGGTTAGACACTAGAATTATATATCCTATTTCAGATAGTGCACAGAGGAAATTTTGAAATGGTTAGACACTGGAATTATATATCCTATTTCAGATAGTGCGTGGGTGTATAAACCAAGAGTTGATCCACAAATGAGATTAAATCCAATGATGAAAGAAGTAGTTAAGAATGAAATTTTGAAATGGTTAGACACGGGAATTATATATCCTATTTCAGATATTGCATGGGTAAATCCAATTCATTTTGTTCCTAAGAAAGGAGGAGTGACTGTTGAAACAAAAAAAAATAATGAATTAATACCTATCAGACAAGTTACTGAGTGGCGTATTTGCATTGATTATAGAAAAATTAAACTCTGTCACCAGAAAAGATCACTTCCCTTTACCCTTTTTAGATCAAATAGTAGATAGACCTGCTGGGCACAAATATTTAGATCGCTTTCCTTTACCCCTTTTAGACCAAATTGTAGATAGACTTGCTGGGCACAAATATTTTTGTTTATAAGATGGATATATCAGTTACCATCAAAATCTTATTACTCTTGAGGATCAAGAAAAGACAACATTTAGTAGTCCTTTTGGAACTTTTGCTTTTCGAGGAATGTCTTTTGGATTATGTAATGCACCTACAACATTCCAAAAAAGTATGATGTCTATATTTAGTAAGTTAATTGATGATGGATTGGAAGTATTTATGGATGATTTCTCTGTATTTGGAACATCATTTGACGCATACTTAAATTATCTTGAAAAAGTTTTAGAGTTATGCAAAAGAACTAATTTAGTTCTAAATTGGGAGAAATGTCAATTTATGGTTGCAGGAGGAATTGTGTTAGGGCATAAAATTTTTAAAAATGGTGTGGAAGCAGTCCCCGCAAAAATTCAAGTTATATCTAAACTAACACCTCCTACTAATGTAAGAGAGGCTAGGAGTTTTCCGGACATGTTGGTTTTTACAGGCGTTTTATTAAAGATTTTTCAAAAAGTACTAAACCTCTATGCAAACTTTTAGAAAAGGACAAGAAATTTGAATTTATTGAAAGCTGTTTAAATGCCTTTAAGTAATAAAAAAAAATTAATCACAGCCCCTATTATAGTTTCACTTAATTGGGAGAAACCATTTCAACTGATGTGTGATGCTAGTGATTATGCTATTGGAGCTGTTCTTGGACAAATCTATGAAAATATTTTTAAGGTTATATACTACGTTAGTAAAACACTTAATGATGCTCAAATTAACTATATTGTTCCTGAAAAAGAGTTACTGGTCATTGTGTATGCTTTAGATAAATTTAGATCTTATTTAATTGGATTAAATGTGCTTTGCACACTGATCATTCTGCTATTAAATATCTGATGCAAAAGAAGAATGCCAAACCGAGGTTAATTAGATAGATTCTTTTGATGCAAGAATTTGATTTTGTGGTTATTGATAGAAAGAGAACTGATAATCAAATTGCCAAGGTTGATTAGATGGATTCTTTTGATGCAAGAATTTGATCTTGTGGTTATTGATAGAAAGGGAACTGATAATCAAATTGCTAATCATTTGGAGACTAGATAATCATGAATTATCTGACATCGACAATGAAATTATAAACAGTTTCCCTGATGAACAACTTTATAATATTAATGAGTGAAAAATATCATGGTATGCTGATATTGTTAACTNCAACTCTATAATATTAATGAGTGGAAATTACCATGGTATGCTGATATTGTTAATTATATTGTAAGTGATATTATGCCACCTATGTTGACATTACAATAACAAAGAAAATTCATTCATAATGCGAAAGCATTTTTTTGGGATGAGCCTTATTTATAAAAACAATGTAAGGATCTTATTATGAGAAGATGTGTACCTTATGAAGAAACTGAACTAATTATTCAGAAATGTAATTATTTTGAATTTGGAGGACATNGTGATCCTGCACAGAATCAAGAAATTGGAGAAGGAGGTACAAAATGTCATGAATGCGATTAATAATATCTCTGATTTCTTTTATCATCTAGACTGGAGGATGAAGGAACATTTCGAGCACTCTGAACATTTAGAAGATAGCTTGATACGACTGATGAGGAGGCTGAAATTGATAGAGTGGAGGATGAAAGAACATTTTGAGCACTCTAACGTTTAGAAGATAGTTTGATACTGCTGATGAGGAGGATGAAATTGATAGAAGAGGATTTTACTGAAGAATTTCCATACCAACCCTTCTATAACCTCTTCGTTCATGTGCAAGCAATGGGTGATCTCAGAGAAGAATCTAGTACTGAATCTGATGAATAGTAGATTTATATTTGTACCTGTCTTTATGTGTGTAATTTGGTTTGAACTTTGCATTTACTTTGCTTTAGAATTATGATTCTAGATCTTTGTATAGTTGAGACTAAGCATATGATGTTTTGTTTTCAGCTTTTTGAGTGTTGTGGTTTGGATTGCGACGCTGAATTAATGTATTGAGGTTAAGAAAATACCAAACTTAGGTATGTTATGTAACATATATTGTACCCCTTGGAATTTATATATAAATGTGATGTTTTGTGTTGTGAAAGTTTATTTGATAAGTACATATTATGTCTATAATGATTGAACGGATGTCGTTGAGGCTTGAAATTGATCGAAATTGCAAAAATCCATGTCTATAATGACTAAACGGATGTCATTAAGGCTTGAAATTGATCAAAATCGCAACAATCTGGAAATTGAACCAATTCAATGGACTCTATAATGATTGAACGGATGTCGTTTAGGCTTGAAATTGACCATAATCGTAAAAATCCGGAAATTGAAGCAAATCAATAGAGCCCGCCGACAGCTCCCTTGACGCCGCCGACAACAATTTTTTCCTGAGAGTTAAGTTTAAATTTCAATAGAGCGCGCTAACGGCGCCGAACACCCCGCCGACGACGAGCTCACAAAAAACACCTTTAACCGCAATTTTGACCAGTCCACCACCATTATTCATCACCCCCTTCCTCCTAAAAATGCAATTTTCGACCTAGGACTTGAGAGATCTTGGATTTAGGGCGATTTCAAGGCTTTTTGACACCGGATATGATCATCTCTAAGTAAGAGCTTCACTCCAAACTAAAAATATTTGATTTTCACCATGAATTTCTTCCACATTGAGGACACCCAAAACATTTGAGAATGTGGAGAAAATATTGAGAGGAAATTCATGGAACTTAGTGTTGAACTCTTAGAATTACTTTTGGAAGCCATTATTTGAATATTTGAAGTATATTTTAGAATTTTTCTATAATTGTGATTAGATTAAAATGGCTCCACGTCAAAAGAGGCGAATTGAGTTCGACGAGTCTCACTTCATTAATGTGAAGGCTCAATCAAGATTTACTTCTGTATTTGAAGGAAAGAAATGCATACAAGATCGAATTTTTGAATATCCGAGAGGAGAATTTAAACGAGTTATTGCTGAGCGGAGGTGGGAAAACTTCAGTTACACCAATAAGGCCGCTGCAAATATTTTAAAGGAATTCTATGCCAACGTATTCTATTTTGAAGATGGAATCGTTCAAGTGCGGGGATTTCCTGTTGAATTTAATGCCACCCGCATCAACACCTTTTACGAAGTTCCAGACTCTTATAGCTGCCATTATGAATCCTTCAGTACTATGGAAGGCCCTCTGAATGATTTGATAAACTTTCTCATTGATGGGAAAGGAACATGGAAGATTAAGCAACGAGAATGGGTAAATTTTTCTGCTTCCATGCTAAATGCCACCTCTAAGGCGTGACATTATTTTATTTCCTCTACTCTGTTACCAACTTATCACCATAGTGAGGTAACTAGAGATAGAGCATCTAAATTTTTGTATTCAAAATAGTAAAACTATAAATGTGGGGAGAATAATTCTTAAGAATATATTAAATTTATGTATTCAGAATAACATAAATATAAATGTGGGGAGAATTATTTTTAAGATATATTGACTATGACAAAGAGTGAAACAAGTGGAGGTCTAGGACATCCTGACCTTATTTATGCGCTTTGCCAACTTTCTGGAGTGGAAGCNGCTTTGATCTCCCTGAATCTTGAATGTAATCTTCACTTTAGTTAGAAAACTCAACATATTTTAACAAATCAATTGGCCATATTGAAAGTAAATTAAGATTGAAGTGAAAAGATCATCACAATTTCTTAAACATTTTCATGGCTTCACCAATTCAAATCACTATTTCGTAAATCTCAAGACAAGGAGAAAGATAGAGAAAACTACTCATATCTTATGGGAAAAACACAACAAAAATCGGAATTCATATATAAAATCAAAGTCATACAAACTACAACAATAAATAAACTTATCTCTAATTTCTCCNGCCCTCGACGCCGCCTACGGAGAGACCGGTGGGATGGCGGTTTCTAGAGTTTGAATGGCGGTTTTTGGCGGTTTTTGGGTGGGAGTTACCCTTTTAAACTCCCAAATTGGATTCCTAAGTTCATACTTCCAACAAAAATGAAGTTAAACTCCACCAAATTCATTCTTATGATGTCCAATTCCTCTGAAAATCCCAGAATGCGAGTGTTCAACCAAAGAAAGTTCATTGGTGCGGAAGCGTAGCAAACCTTCAACAAGGTACTGGCAAAGAAAAGATTAATCAAAGAATAAGGATTCATAAATCAAGGATTGAATAATCCCTTGACGGTAATTGAAGAGATGAAAGTGCAGTGAAGAAGGGAAGTGCTATGCTATACTACCACTATTGTGGTTGTTCTTGTGGTGAAGGAATTTAATGCAAATTTGCATGGAAGTAACCGGGGAGTCGTCTACGTGCGAGGTAGATGGATAACTTTTGGTCCTGCATGGATCAATGAAATATATATGATCGAGAACGTTCCTGTCTGCCATTATTCTAACTTCATCCCGACAAGAAACCAGATGAATGAGATTTACTAATATTTAACGTACGATACTGAAGACTGGGAAAAGAGAGAAAACGGGTATGTTTGTTTTTCTATGACACTCCTAAATCCCATTTCTAAACACTGAAACTTCTTCATTTCTGCAAAATTGTTACCAACAATGAAGATCGGTAAAGTTTTTAAAGAAAGTACTATTCTAAATTACTGCATCCAAATGGGACTATCAATTGATATTGGATCAATAATTGTCAAGTATTTTTTGGGCCTGATCGTTCATGGATCATCTTATGGGCTTAGACACCCTTCTACAATTTTTTTACTTTGCAGTCAGTTTCAAGTATCCTATGAAAATTGGGAAAAGGTACTTCTACCTTGGAAGCCTTTGGACCCAACTGAGATATTCTCAGCCTATGAAGATGAAAATGACATGACTATTATGGTAGATCAATCGTCTCAGAATTCACTGCCGATTCAACCTTTAGTTCCCGACAAGACTCTGGTGAACCTGCGCAGAATCAAGAAATTGGAGAAAGGGGTACAAAATATCATGAATGTAATTAATAATATCTCTGATTTCTTCGATCATCTAAACTCGAGGATGAAAGAAAATTTTTCTCACTCTGGACATATAGAAGATAGTTTGATACGGCTGATGAGGAGGATGAAATTGATAGAAGAGGACTCTACTGAAGAATTTCCATATCGACCCTTCTATAACCTCTTCGTTCATGTGGAATAAATGTGTGATCTCAGAGGAGAATCTAGTACTGAATCTGAAGAATCGTAGATTTATATTGCTACCTGTTTGTCAATATATGTAATTTGATTTGAACTTTGCATTTGCTTTGCTTTAGAATTATGCTTTTAGATCCTTGTATAGTTGAGACTAAGCATAGGATGTTTTATTTTCAGCGTTTTTAGAGTTGTGGCTTGGATTGCGACGCTGAATTAATGTATTTAGGTTGAGAAAATACCAAACTTTGGTGTGTTATGTAACGTATATTGTAACTCTTGGAGTTTATATATAATTGTGATGTTTTATGTGTTGAAAGCTTATTTGTGATAAGTACATCATTTAATCACTTAAAATTATGTCTATAATGATTCAACGGATGTCGTTGAGGCTTGACATTGATCAAAATCGCAAAAAATCTGAGAATTGAACCAAATCAATAGAGCCCACCGACGGCGCCCTCGATGCCGCCAACGGCACCCTCGACGCTGCTGACGGCGGACTTTTCCTGAGAATCAAGATATAATTTCAATAGAGCGCGTCGACGGCGCCGATTACCCCGCTTATGGTGAGATCCTAAAAAAATACCTTTAACCGCGATTTTGACCAGTCAACAGTTTACCACAACTTTATATATGCTTAAAAATATAATTATTTAATACTGCTGCTAAAAGATTTAATTCCTCAGCAACTGTACCAAAACTTAAAACAGTTATAGATTCGATAAAGATGGATGTATAAAATATTCAATAATTGTAAAGTCAGACTTATCAACTCAAGTATAGGCTCAAGTAATATAGGGCTCTAATAGAGTCTTAGATATCGATCCCACAGGGAATAATATTAGAACTATGAACTAAGATATTAGAAAAAGCAATACTCAATCGTAACAATGGAATACAATTTGCTTATCTGTCACTAATAGACAATTGAAATAAATATGTAATTTTAATAACTTTTAAATAATTAATTATATTAATAAGGTTTTTAATGTGATATTCAATATATAAGAAACATCTTTCTCTTTGTCAAGAAATTATAGTGAAAGGATAAAGTGAATTAGTTCAATTTGTATTGTGCCAAATAGGGGCATGCCTATTTGTTATCCTTTGGTCCAGGCATAAAGAATATTTACTAATCCTACGCTTGTTTACTAAATCTGTTGGTCCAGGCATAAAGAACATTGACTAATCCTGTGCTTGTTTACTGAATCTGCAGCTAGGCTGGGAGGATACCAGCTTTCACTTTGGAGCTCCCACGTTCCCCTTGCCTGAGGGCTAACATCTACACTTCAGCACCCAAAGATAGGATTGAATTGGGGATTTTAGTCTATCACTCTAAAATCTCCAATTCTAAGCCCGATAATTTTATTTCCCTATTTGAATTGAGAATTTTAGTCTGTCACTCTAAAATCTCCAATTCTACGTCAGATAATTTTATTTCCCTATTTATTTGCACCCAACTTCCAAAGGCTTTGACCTCCCTAAATCTTGGATGTAATNCCTGAGGGCTAACTTCTACACTTCACCACCCAAACGATAGGACTGAATTGAGGATTTTAGTCTGTCACTCTAAAATCTTCAATTCTACACCCGATAATACTATTTCCCTATTTATTTGCACCCAACTTCCAAGGGCTTTGACCTCCATGAATCTTGGATGTAATCTTCACTTNCTTCAAGGACTTCGACCTCCCTAAATCTTGGATGTAATCTTCACTTTAGTTGTAAAACTCAACATATTTTAACAAAACCTCCCTCAATCTTGGATGTAATCTTCACTTTAGTTGTAAAACTCAACATATTTTAACAAATAATTGGCCAGATTGAAAATAAAATAAGATTGAAGTGAAAATATTATCATAATTTCTTTAACATTTTCATGGCTCAACTAATTCAGATCACCATTTCACAAATCTCAAGACAATGAGAATGACAGAGAAAACTACTCAGATCTCATAGGGAAAACACTACAAAACTCTAAATTCATATATAAAATAAAAGTCATACAAACTACAATAATAAATAAACTTATCTTTAATTTCTCCTCAAGAAAACTCCCCGAAGTTCATCTGAATCTCTTCCTTTCTTTACAACACAAAGAATTCCTCTTTAAAGCGGCAATGTGGAAGAAATCTCTTACTTTTTCTCCACTCTTACAATCTCTCGAAGAATTCCTCACAATTTAGACTCTCTACACTTTTTCCACACTTCAGTTTTGAGCCTCCTCCTTTATTTTTCGGCCAAAGTCTTCTCTTCAAATAAATGGATGAGTTTTTTCAAGAGTTGCCTAAGCACCCCTCTAAAATTTGTCCTTATCCAATGCTTTGTTGAACATAACCGCCGAGCTCGCCGTCGGTGGTATCGAGGGCGCCGTCGGCGGGCCTTCTAAGTNATCAGAACTCATGGAGAAGATACGACAAAACATAGAATTTATATATAAAAGTGAAGTCATACAAATTTAAATAAGTAAATACAACTTATCTCTAATTCCTCCCCAAATAAACTCCTCGAAATTCCTCTGAATCTCTTCCTTTCTTTACAGCACAGAGAATTCTTCTTCGAAGCAACAAGAAGGAAGAAATCTCTCACTTTCCCTCTACTCTTATAATCTCTCGAAGAATTCCTCACAATTTTTACACACTATTGAAACCTTTCTAACCTCCAGGAACTCTCTCTAGNATCTACACTTGTTTCACAATTCAATTTTGAGTCTCTCCCCCTCTATTTTTGGCCAAAGCCTTCTCTTTAATGATGTGGATGAGCATTCCCAAGAGTTGCCTAAGCATCCCTTCAAAAATTGTCCTCATCCAAAGCTTAGTTGGACATAATCGTCGAGCTCGCCATCGGCGGCTTCGAGGGCNTCTTTCAATTTTTGTCCAAACCATTCTTTTAAAGTTGTGGATGAGCTGTCCCAAGAGTTGCCTAAGCATCCCTTCAAAATTTGGCCTTATCGAAAGCCTAATTGAGTATAATCGCTGAGCTCGCCGTTGGTGGCCTCGAGGCCGCCGTCAGCAGACCTTCTTAATGAATTAATTATGGAGTCTCGGGAAAATCTCACCGTCGGCGGGGTCGATGGCGTCGTCCGCACCCTAGTTCAATTCTTCACATTTTGGTCCTTTTTGCTCTAAATTCGCTTCTTTTTGCATCTTTTTGCTCCAATGACCATAATTCATCATTCCTGCAACAAAACATCAGAAATACCTTTCTTTAAAGTGCAATATCATCAAAAATAGTATAAAGTAGGTATGAAAATCTCAACATATTTTTCTCTGGTCATCGCGCTGCACAAGCAAAGAGTAAGTAATCTTAAACTCGAGAGAAGAGAACTGAACAAATTTATCATTTTCTTTTTTGTTATTTTTATCATATTTAATTTTCAAAATATATTTTAAAAATATTTTTGTTTTGGTTAATTTTCAAAAAGATTTTGAAGTTTTAATATCAAGCTTTCGTTGTATCATTCATTATTTTTATGGCTTGTCATCAATCGCACAAGAGAGGGCAATTTGACAAACAAGTTGAAACTTGAAAGAAATTTCATTAATCTGCTCCAAAAAAGGAGCTACAAACTGAGTACATGTTGAAGTATTAAAATACAACATGCTGAATATATCTGAATCATCAAATACTGAATACATATCATGCACTGAATCATATCTGGTATATATATCATGTCTGCTGCAAAAAAAACTCAGCACAAAAAGGTATCCTGCTGATCATCTTCAACATGGTGAGCTCCTGATCGAGCTGACCTAGTAAGTCACGCTCCAGGATAAGAATTCCCTTCACATGTACCTAGAGGTGCAACCCTCTCATAACTCATATGGTTGCAACTCTTTCAGCTCAAGAACTGGACGGAATCCTCATGGTATCTTATCATCTCACATTCTTCTGAAGGTTACGGAAACTCGGGGATGTCGCACTCCTGGAATGCAATGTTTAGCTAAATCAACACAATTTCCATCTAATACCAGTACTGATCCCAATGGTAGTGGAATTTCAACGAACCCTCTGAATTCCCTGGGGCCAACGATGTCAATCTCTTTTCCAAAGAATATATTGCTTTTGCTAATAAAAGACAATGTTCAGAAGGGTCTAACAAAATCATGATGGTCAATATGGGGAGGAATGCAGCTCCCTTCATCATAAATATTGATGATGCAACTGTTCGGTATGCAGTCTGGCTGTAGTATACTTCATCGAATTAGTCTTTTGATCATTCTCTTTATCACATAAGGCATCAAATCCACTTCATCATATCTTAAGATACTAGGGGGTTTCCCTTGTCTGTCTTCAGTAAAGTTGTAGCAACAACCACATTGAATGGTTATTCTACCTTTCTCGTGCATCCATTTTTATGATTCCGCATATGTTCTTGGTCTCAGTAGACCAACTCTGCCTCTGGATAGCAGTTCAAATACACAGTCCAAAATCCTCTTCTCATTGTTCTACGAGAAGACTCTAGTATATAACGAAAAGCCTTCCGACATATTGACCATTTCACTTCAAAATTCTTCATAGAATTCAAATTCTCTTCATTTTACTCTGCACATTCCCTCCATCTCAGTTGTAGGAATATTATCAAATTGGCGGGGTGGCGTTGACCTTCTTATTTCAACCTCTTCAATGACCAGTGTCTGCTCTGTGTCTGCGGTAGTGGAATATATGACTCAACATCTGTATGTGCTGTCTCGTGACCTTCCACTCTAGCGGCTGTGGATTTTTGCACTGAACTGTAGTAGTCCAAGTGTAGAATATTGCATCTTGGGCATTCTATGAATGTTGGTCCAGTGGATCCTCATGTGGGCAGCTCTGCATTACACATTGAAAAACCTCTATATGACTCATGGGGTACATCCATCTGCATCGACTCTGCAGCCGGCTCCAGCTCATCCTCTATATCTGGTAAACTGGAAGAGGTTTCTTTTGTAGGTGGTTCATAAATCCTCCCCTCAAGAATTGGGGTAAGTAATCCAGCTGCTTCTTTTACTTTTCTCATTTCTTCCCATTTGAAGGCTCTATGTTTTCTTCGGCTAGCGTTGTGACGTTGCATTCTTCAAAGTTGTGTGTCAAGCACTCTATCCTCATTAGCACTTACCAAATTTCTCGTCGATGCAATTATCAGGGATTGTAGCCGATTGGTCCCTTCCATCGGGTATTGTTGAGCGATCATCTTCTTTCTCTTTCGTGAGGAATCATCTTCAGCTCTAATTTTCAGTAGAGACTGTAATCCTTCTTTTTTTCGTCGGCTAACAATGTCCATCAGGGGACCTTCATAATTCACATCAACCTGGCCAAAGTCAAAATTGAGGTCTATGACGCCGCCCTAAGCAACCCTTTCTTTATCTAGTGCGAGATTTAAGCCATCTCTGAAGAAAAAGATTAGCTTACGCATCGACATTTCTTCTGTAGAAGACAAAAACATTAGCGCGCTGACATCCAGTATGAACAAGAACAAAAACAAAGCATCGACAATTTGATAATTCGAAAATTTTATTTATTCAATTATATTTAATTTAGTTAGATTTAGAAAATAGAAAAACAAAATGAGCAATTTCAAAAATTTTCTTTTCATTTTATTGAGGTTAATTTACTACAAAATTTTGGACCAAGTCACAAATGTTTGGCCAAATAAATAACCACAGAACAATCAAAATTTCAAAAAGCAAATGTTGATTTCAAGCGGGATCATGTCGGGTAGTATATCTTCAAATAGCGGTCGTTGATCGGCAACATAAATATTTCACCCCGGAAATCTACCAGATGGTAAGATCCTCTTGAGTAAACTTCTTCCATGACAAATGGTCCCTCCCAAATTAGTTCAAATTTTCCACCTATTTTACGGTGTGTAAGAATAGGTCTTTTGAGAATGAGAACGAGGTCACCGACTTTGAAAATCATCAGGCGGACCAATTTGTCGTGTGCATGCACCATCCTTGTTTGGTAGAGCTCCAAGTGTTGTTGTGCTTCTAGTAGTTTTCCCTTGAGACTTTCCAATTCTTCAAGTTTAAGTATTGCACTTTCTTCAGTTGTGATTTGGTTTGCGACGGCGACTTTGAGAGATGGCGTTTGAACTTCTAGCGGTAGTACGGCCTCAGACCCGCACAAAAGCACATAGGGTGTACATTGAGTGGGAGTCCTAAACTTTGTCTGGTAGGCCTACAAAGCTTCTAGTAATTTGTTATTCCAATCTCTTTCATTTTCATCTAATGTCTTCTTCAAAATTTGTACCAGTGTTTTGTTGAAAGTCTCAGCTAAGTCATTTGCTCTGGGATAGTAAATTGTTGAGTATATCCAATCTACCCCATGTCATTTAACAAAATTGTTGTTCTTCATGCTCTTGAAGGTTGTCCCATTATCGGAAATCACTCTGCGTGGAACACCGAAATGGTAGACAATGTTGGTTTTGAAAAATTGAAGGACGTGCAGTGTTGTAACCTCTCGTAACGGCACTGCCTCTACCCATTTGGAAAAGTAATCCATAAGCGGTGAGAATAAATCTATGTCCCTTAGAGGATGGAGGGTCTATCGGACTTATTATGTCCGTATCTCAACACTTGAATGGTCATGAGGCAACAGTTGGGTGTAGCATATTCGGAAGTTGGTGTAAGACTACCCCATGCACTTAGCAAAGGTGACACATTCTAGCTGTATCCATATAATCAAATATCATTGCTGTCCAATAATATCCAACCCTTTTGATCTTCATCTTCATCTTTGACCCTGACTGGTGAGCATCACACAATCTGACATGTACTTCCTTGACGATATTTTGTACTTCTGCTTTGCTCAGGCATCACAACCACATCTGATCAAATGACCTCCTGTAGAGGACATCTCCCACCAGAGTGTACGACATAGCCCTTCTTGTGATATGATGTGCCTCAGACTTATCCTCTGACAACTTTTCAGTTTGCAAATATTCTATTAATGACTTACGCCAATCTTCATTGATATCAGTAAATGCAATCATCATTCCTTCTTATTTTCTAAGCTTGTGTACCTTGTCGAGGCCGACTCGAGACTAAATTCATCTTTCTTGTATTGTAATATCAATGGAATTCTTCAGTGGACATGCCAGCTCCTTGACAAGTTTTACTAGAGCGTAAGCATGGGCATTATCTCCTCGAGGAGTCCGGTATAGAGTTACATTAGGGATCTGCTCTAACAGCTTCATCGTGTACTGATGGTATTATGCTAATCTTGGTTTTAAAATCTTGTATTCTCCGGAAACTTGTTGAATGATAAGTTGAGAGTTACAATAGATGACAATATTCATTATATCCATTGAGATTGCCAACTTCAACCCAGTGATTAACGCTTCATATTCTTCTTTGTTATTTGTACACAGCTCTGTCAGGTGATAGGAGAATCTCAACATACCCTTATCTGACATGATGAAAATCAAACCAATCCCTGTTTTGTTAGGTATAACCATTTCTGGTCTTTTATCCTTCCTTGCTGAAGAAGCTTCATCAAAGTACATTTCCCAATGTCTGACATTGGAGGGTTTTATTTGCAGTATCTACTCATCTAGAAATTCATCATTGAGTGGGGACCCAGCTGAAAGTAGGTGTGCAACGAGAAAATCTGCTAAAATCTGTCCCTTAATAGCTCAAAGGGGAACAAAAGTTATATCGAATTGCAATAAAATCATCGACCATCTCGCTAGATGTCTGAAAAGTGTTAGTCGGGTCATCAAATATTCCAATGGATTAACTTTTGAAATGAGGGTAATTTTATGAGAAAGCATGTAATGCCTAAGCTTTTGGGCAACAAAAATTAAATCTAGACAGTGCTTCTCAATAGGCGGGTACTTTATCTCTATCTGTATTAAACAACGACTCAAGTAGTATAGTGTGTTTTCCTTGCCCTCATCATTGACTTGGGCTAATAGAGCTCTGAGAGAGTCGTCTAAAGCCACAATATAAAGTATCAACAATTTTTTCTGGATATGTGTTGCCAAAATAGGAGGTGTCATTAAGTATTGTTTAGCCTCCTTGAAGGCCCACTGATATTTCTCTTCCCAAACAAATTTGGCGTCCTTTTTAATTAATGCCTAGAAGGACTGACACCTACATGAGAGATTAGAAATAAAATGTCTCAGATATGCCAATTTTTCTTGAAATGAACGTAGTTGTTTCAAGGTTTTGAGAGGAGACATTTCTAAGATAGCTTTAATCTTATCCAGGTTGATCTCGATTCCCCGATGACGAACAACGAATCCTAGAAATTTCCAGGAGGTAACACCAAAGTCATAGTTTAAGGGATTCATCTTAAGATTGCACTATCGTAATCGTTCAAACACGATCCTCAAATCATACAAATGGTTTATTTTCTGCTTACTTTTGATAACCAAATCATCCACATAGCATTTTGCTTGGTTGTGTATGAGTTCGTTGAAGATCTTTGCCATTGCATGTTGATATGTTGCTCCGATATTCTTTAATCCAAACGGCATCACTGTGTAGCAGAAAATCCCAATCAGTGTTCTGAAAGCTGTAAGTGCTACATCTTCTGGAACCATCTTTATCTGTTTATATCTTAAATATCCATCCATAAAGGAGAAAATTTTATGTGTCGAAGTGATGTCCCCCATTAACTCTGGTATCAGCAGTGGGAACTCATCTTTTGGACACGCTTTATTCAAATCCCTAAAGTTGACACATACACATATTTGTCCATTTTTCTTCTTAACTGGTACAATATTGGCTAACCATGTGGGGCATTGCTTCTCTCTTCAAAGTTAGCGTCTATTAGCTTTTTTATCTCATCAATGCTTGTTCCTTTATTTCAAGACACGTCCTTCTAGGAGCTTGTTTCACTGGGGTCATTTCTTTATCTACCCCAAGCTTATGTAATGTAAATTCTACTGATAATACTGACATTTCATTGTAACTCTAGGCAAAGCAATTTTTAAATTCTTATCATCTCTACGGATTATTCCTCGCCGAGTAAGGAACTTATAAAGGTTGGTCGGGGATGTTCCTCAGTCTCGAGGTTGATTTCTTTTAACTCATCAACTGTTAATTTAATTTCTTCTTCAAATTCTGGCGGAGCATCATCTATTAATTGGTCTTGAGAGTCATCCTCTACATCGAGGCGATCCTCTTCTAATCTGCTAGTAACAACCATGCAAAATTCTGAATCATCAACTAGTCTTACAGTACCAAATCCGAGGCCCTGTTTTGAATTAGGAGTTCAACTTTTAACATTCCATAATTTTTCAAAAAGTTTTAGCTTATCTTTTGCACATATCTCTGTTGAATCAATTTTTGTACACAAAAAAGAAAAGTAACCAAAAGGTAATTCTACTAATTCATTAGAATTATCATCCAAATTTACATGATTTTCAGAACTAGTAGAAGGAGGAGCACGATAAAACTTGATCGATTTCAAGCCATCACTACTGATTTCCTTGACCTCTAAAATCTCAACCTTTTGAGGATAGATTGGAGTAAGGGACATCGTATTCACATAGTGGTTGATCCAATCGTATATTGACTCATATTCATCTTTTTCTATGTATTCCAAGGAGATTTCATACTGAGGCTTCTTTTGTTTTATCATCATCATTTCTCCCTCGGAACTTTCTTCATCAGAACTTTCTTCCACGTTGATGTTGATAGTTGGTCTAGTCCGTTCAACAATCAGATTGGTTCTTCCTCGTCCATGTCCCCGGCCTCGATCTTGGGTGTATGAGCTAAAAGAACCTCTATCACCTCATTGTGATGAGACAATAGTAGATTATCGTAGTGGAGTTGAATGGCCTCTTCTTTGTGATCCTTCCAAATCTTGCACTTCATTTGATACAACTTTGTGAGAAAAGACTGTTTTCTTTAGAGGTACGTAGTAGACGGCGTTTTCACGAATGCCTACTTCATGTACTGAAAATGGTTGTAAATCTCTTTTAATATAATGTTCTTGTCCTTATTTAAAATATTTGATGCATTGATGTAATGATGATGGAACCATATTATGCTCATGAACCCATGGTCATCCAAGTAGAGCATTGAAAGAAGTCTCGGCATTGATGATATGGAATTTTGTAGTTGTTACTAGTTCTCCAACTTTTATTAGCAATGTAATTGATCTAAGGGCTCTTTCTCTCTTTTGATTGAAACCCCTTAACATCATTTTATTAGCTGTAAGCTCTTGAACCTCAATGTTCAAATATGCTAACGTCCGTAGACTCAAGTTGAGTGATGCTCCCTGGTTTACCAAGACTCTGGACAATACAAATCTATCGATGTTGATGAAGATATAGAGCAGTCGATTATGGTTGGTAGTACCGAGCAACAAGTCTTTATCTGTGAAGGTTATCGCAGAGTGTAATTTAACAAATAAAATTCATCCAAGGATGTGATGGCCAACTGAGCTAAGCAAATCTTTAGGTCGAGCAAGGCTGTAACCAAAGATTCTCTCATCTCCTTCGATAGGATTAGAGCGTCGTAAATGCTTAATTTGGTCATCAACTTCCTAAGATGAGCTAGCACGTTATAGTTAACTTTGTATAATCCTCCAATTTTTACTTGGTTATGTAGCTCTTCCACTGGCGGAGGTGGAGGTAGCTCTTCTTGAGTTACTATCTATTTTTCTTTATCTGCTGGAGCTGACCTCGAGGGTAATACTTTCCCACTCCTTAGATTTACTTATGTAATTTCTTCTTCCTGAGATGTTGTAGAAAAAAGTTTTGATATTCTTTCTTCATCGGAGAGATCCAAGTTGATGGCAAGTGGTGTACCATGACACTCATTGGCTCCTCACTCCTGATACTATCATAACTGGTTTGGGAATCGAGATCACAGTTAAATTGAACAATGTTAGTTACGTTATCATCAGAGACAACAAAAACATAGCCAAAATCATAATCATTATATTCATAATACACCGATGGGGTAAAAATATAATCATACATGGTCAGGGGTTCGAGGATTTTCTTCCCCAAATCCGAGATAACCAATATAACAGAGGCAGCCCCTATCATACCCCCCGCGCTATCAGTCTTAACAACATCGTTCTTTTCCTTATCTTCCGGTTGCAGTGACTTCTCTGGCAAAATCTCCAATTTGATCTTAACAGGTTGTTGACTTTGAATGGCTGCTTGAGCTGAAGCGGTTTGAATCTGATCCAGTATTTTCTTGGACGACTTGTTTCATCCATCTTTGTTTACATATGGATCTATCGGAACGATGGGCTCAGCTGAAATCATATTCACATAACCTTTTTCAGGCACTTTCAAATATTCTTTCAAAATTATTATATTTCCTTCTTTAAAGTTCCTCTCGAGCCAATCTTTGAAGATGAAGTAACCTTTTATTGTATGCCCCAACATTCTATGGTAGAGACAAAAATTGGGACTATCTTTCTTATCAACATCTTCAGGCTTCTTTGATTGTGAAAACCCGAACTCTGGCTTCTTCATCAAGTTTTTGAACATCTTTGACACAGCCTCATCTTTGAAGGAATATTGTCTTCTCCTTCATTTTGAAGGAGCCAGACCCATTCTACCTTCCGTCTGGTATGATCCTCCCTGGTATGGCTATTGGCTGGACTGTCCATACTGTTGTGTTTGCTGTTGAGCATGGTGTAATGGTTGCTGGGAACTTTGATGAGAATGTTTTGCCTGTATCTTTTTTGGTTATTTTCCTTTATCAATTGTTTCCATCGTCCCAGATTTTATTTCGAATGCTCTGGTTGTCCTGGATTTCTCTGCTTTCTCTTGAGAATCCATATGTTTAACTTCCTCTTGTAAACTGCTGGCTTTGCTTAGCAATTTCTCGAAGGAACTGATGGTGAGTCCCTTGAGCATGAAAGCTACTGGCCCGTGGATGCTTTTGAGTAAAATTTTAATCGAATGTTGTTCCTATAGTTGAGGTTAACATTTCATGCTAAGGTTTCTCCACTTCAAGATGTAATCCACTAGAGTTTCGTTGGGTCTTTGCTTCTCCACTACAAGATCCCCAATAGAAACATGGTGTTGTGCTCCAGCAAATCTCTTTACAAACATTTGTTCTAATTTGAAAAACGTCTTAACTGGTCCGTTAGGTAGCTTGGCATACCATCTGTGGTGTTCCCTTCAACGAGAGGTTTGGCATCGCACACTGATGAAGCAGCTCTAGTCTCAATGACATGAATATCCATAAAATCCTTATTGAGGTAATTATTGAAATCAAAATCCTCATAATTATCATTAATTATTAAACCATGCACTTTGACTAGCTTAGAAATCTTAGCTCTAAGCTTTTCAACCTTTCTTTTTATTGTCGTCTCCTGAATTGTCTTAAGATCTGGAGGATTTTATTGAACCTTCACTTGTTCATCAAATGTTGTAGCAGATATTTCGAACTTTTGTTCCACCTTGTCATTCTGCCCTATGGGCTCAGCAGATCGTATTGGTATGGCAACTTTGGGTACCCACATCGTCTTTCTTGACGATGATGTCTTGAGATGAGGTATCTCAATAGAGGCATTGACATGTCGGAGAGGAGTGTGATCCCCGCGGTGTGAACCAATCACAATATCGGGTAATTTCTTCATCTTTTCCCTCTTTGGGACATTCTTGTGAGTAATAACTGGTTGAACAATTAGACCCAGACATGACTTGATTGGTCAACGTCTTGTAGACTTTGGAGCAGTAGAGGCAACAAAATCTGTAGTGATAACTGTAGTATCAATCCGGCTTCCCAAACGGAATCTGACGGGAATATGTGTTGGTAAAACTCAGCTGACTTATGGGACTGTCGGGCAATTCCGACATCCCTTAGGAGTTCTCTCTTTGCTTGCAGGGGCACCACATTTCTCATTTGCGTAAGCAATTCAACTACTGAACATCCTTCTTTAGTGGTCAGTCTCTGGAAAACTATACTGACTCGGGTGATAGGAGCAGACTTCTTCCTCTCCCCACTATGTCTATGAGGTGATGATAAAGTAGCAGCAATCTTATGGATACTTTCGTACCCGTTAGTATCCATTAAGGGATGGAACCTACTCCCTTGCAGAAGTGGAGAGGTCTCCTGTAATCCAAATTCCTCCTCATGAGAAAACTCATCATTCGGTACTTTCTCTGAGATTTGGGCCTTAGCTGCCCTTCGAGCTTTTTGACTGCGGTTCTTTCTTTGTGATTGAGTTAGTGATGCAAAATTTGAACTCTGTCCAATCTCAAACACTGACAGAGGGACGGTAAATTCCTCAGCTTCATCTTCTATGATCATAATCTCCTTTCCTTTAGCAGAAAAGGGAACAATAGACTTGGCAAGTGTCGGGGGAGTCGTAGTTTTCACCTTCTTGCAAGAAGGGAATTCCTTAAGACAGTTCAAATCAAATTCAGTAGATGGCTCCTGAATTTCCGGAGCGATGACCTTCACTACAACAAACGGGGCCTTTCCAAGGGTGACTTCAAGTTCATCAAATCCAGCTCCAAACTTGATAGTGGGAGCGACATTGCGAGCGTTGTGGCTGGTTGGCAAATTGCAGGAAAAGGTGAGCGTGGGGAACACCATTGCAGCAGCTTCAAAAAGAAAGCTCTGAGGTTAGTTATTTGACCAACACTTTGTAATCCTAGTGCGAACACTAAAAATTAACAAAGGCGATCCGTGGACTGAGCAAAATTTGTTTATTTTATTCTTAGTTTGTGATGGTTTTAAAATTCAGTAAAAATAGCTTGAAAATTGAAGGATTTAATTAGTTAAAGAAGTTAAATAGCAAGCACAGCACGTCACGATTCGATTTAATTTGCAAAATAGCAAACTAAGCTCGAAGATGAAAGTAAGGTTTAGGACCTAGTACAGGACCGACTTCATAACGTATAATGCCCAGGCAGAACTAGTCCACTAACACACCTATTGGAGGTCTGACCCCACACAAAGATCAAAAGTCCTTAATGAACTCCTGAACCTCTCTGCCCATAAGTGGTTGAACAGACTGTCCTAAAGTCCGAAAGAGTTGACCGCACTTTCCCAAGACAGAAATGGGTAGAGCATGCCAACAAAAGAAATGTAATTTGGTTCATGAGGGACATGAACACATTACTGATGTATGAATATAAGATACCCTGATTTAAATGGAGAGAGAAACAATTCCTCAACGGAGTCACCAGAAGCTGTGGGCACTATTTTAGGTGTGGAGTTGCCTGTGAGAAGCTATCGATCGCCGGAATCAAAATCTCATCGTCTGCTTCGGAAGGACATTTAATTTACATATATATATATATATATATATGT
>JXCR01147334.1:118825-144195 GCA_002079205.1 Phalaenopsis hybrid cultivar
TATATATATATATATATATATATAAGTTTGGAAAAATATGAAATCAAATTGACCCCATATTTTTCATAGTTTAAATGGAAGAGCACTATTTTTCAAACCCTGTATCTATCCCGAAAGATAAACACAAGACTTGAGGGTGAGGCTCGATCAAATAAACTAAGAAATATATGACATCTGTTTGGTCTGTGAAACCATTTTATTTGCCGACAAGTTCCCCTATTTAATATGAATAATTAAATATAGTTTATATTAAGCTAGGTTCAAAAAAGCTTCCTATAAGGGCAAGCCTCTATAGTTAATTACATCTTAAATAACTTAAGTCACCTAAGAAAAGTCTCGATAAAAATCAGGAGATATTATCTTCAAGGAGTTCAAAGGAATATGACTTTTCAACGAGATCGGACAAAAGAGGTGTGAAAGGGGAATGACTCAAAATTGGAACATTTATTATAGAATCCAAAGGAGACAGATCTAGGCGATGTCATTAATCATGAGGAGAACCTTGGTGACTTCCTAAGCTATCCTATGGTTTGGTTTCAATTTTGGATATTAGAATTATTGAATGTTTCATCCTGCCAATTTTATTAAGTAGGGCTTATATTCGTGTGAAACGATCACACAAATAGCCTAGAAGATATGAGGATTTAGATCGTGACAGATGACAACCTCGAAATCCTAAGACGAGTTAGGGCTTATATTGTATAGGAGAGCTATACAAAGGCCTAAAGATAAGTTGAGGATTTATGTTGCATAAGCAAACAACCTTGAATTCCTACAGATTGTTATTTAATTCTAAGTAAAGATATTCAGCTGTAGATCCTTTTGTTGTTGAAGATGGTCGTGATGTCCACAATTCTAGCTCCAAGCTCCTCGTCCTAGCAAGTTTAAGTTTTCTAATGTGTCAAGTCATGACGTCAAATCAGATGTTCTTATGGTTATAGTTCTTTAAGTATTATGAGGCATATTAAAGTTGATTAGAGCGACGCCGATTAGGATCCAACAGTTCCCTCGCTCCGACAACACTATTTTTTACCGAATTCACTTAGTCCAAATGAATTTACTAAACTCAACTTAATGAATTTCGTATTTTCATTTAGACCGTCGGAAATCTCGTTAGCAACCGTAAGTTTCCTCCTCCGAGGGATTCCTGATCATTCGATAGAGATGTCTTAATTTAGTTACAATTGTTGTTTGATGATGTTTGTGATTAAATTTTGAGTTTTCTTATATTTTGAATGTTGTGGAGGTGAATTTTATCTTGGTCAATTTTAATTTTGGTTTTGATTTTACGGCTATCTTAACAATTTTGGTTTTCATGCAGGGTGACATCGTTGTTTAACATGCGAGTTTATAAGCATAAAAGTACAATATAGGAAGTGCGAGAAAAGAAAGCACTATAAACTATAAAAGTGTATCTGACGAGTCTTCACGTTCCTCCACCTGAAAGGTCAGTACTTGTTCTTTTTATCTTGGTCAATTTTTGATTAGACATCTCCTCAAGCTTATCCTCACATTTTTTTATCTTTTTTTTTTGTTTTTCTTGCTCTTTTGATTTTTCTTTTCTTTTCTTTCAAGATCATTTTCAATCTTTTCTTTTTTTGTTCATGTCATGTGAGGATTACTATATTTAGATAACTTTTAATGATTTTGAACTTCATCATCCTCTTCTTAAAGTTACAAACTTCACATATTTCCTTACTTGATAAATGTGTATTAGCTTTGAAAAGATTTTTCATAAAATCTCAATTCTTCCTTTTAATTGTAAAAATCTAAGATTATTAATAATACAAATGTCCTTACTTTAAGTAATAAAAGCATAATTTTATACTCTTATACTAAATATCTTAATTCTAGAACTAACATTTATTATTAAAAACTTTTACTTAAGTTTTCTATATCATTTATAGAATAAAAAATAGCTATCTAAAGTTAACCCAACATACCATAGGTTATGTTAAAATAGTTTTTGAAAATATAACTTATTGAGAACAAATAAAGGTTCAGTTTCAAAAAGTTTTTCTCCCTTCCCTCAAACATAAATTTTTAATTATTTTAAAATAGTACAATTCATATTAAGCATGAATAAAGAGAAAAAATTAAAATTTCTAAATAAGAGAACAATACATGCATGAGTAATTTAAGTAGGTGCTGATTAGTAATAAAACTAAAATTAGCATTTATAACAATAAAAGCACAAGTAAAAGTCTACTCCAGCACACCTATAATATAAATTGAAGCAAAAAGTAAATAATAGATCAAAAAGGTGAAACAAAATAGTTCGATACAAATGTACTTCCTAAGTACTAAACAAAGTACAAATACAACATTCAAACAAAAGTACAACAAATAATTATTAACAGAAAATCTAAAGAAAAACAACAACCTATTCATCTTCCTCCTCCTCATCATTGACAACGACTTTATATATGCTTAAAAATACAAGTATTTAATACTGCTGCTAAAAGATTTAATTCCTCGGCCACAACACCAAAAACTTGATAACGGTTATAGATTCAATAAAGATGTATATATAAAATATTCAATAATGGTAAAGTCACACTTATAAACGCAAGTATACGTATCGCTCAAGTAATATAGGGCTCTAATGAAGTCCTAGATATCAATCTCGCAGGGAGTAATATTAGAAGCTACGAACTAAGATTTTAGAAAAGTAATACCCAATTGCAACAATAGAATTCAAATTGCTTATTTGTCACTAATAGACAATTTAAATAAATATGTAATTTCAATAACTCTTAAATAACTGATTATACTAATAAAGGTTTTAATTTGATATTCAATATATAAGAAAGCATATTTCTCCTTTTCAAAAAATTATAGTGAATGGATAAAGTGAATCAGTTCAAATTGTATTGTGCCAAATAGGAGCATACCATTCTTTACCCTTTGGTCCAGACATAAAGAATATTGACTAATCCTACGCTTGTTTACTGAGTCTGCGGCTAGGCTGGGAGGATACCGGCTCTCACTTCGGAGCTCCCATGTTCCCCTCGCCTGAGGGCTCGTAGCTAGGCTGGGAGGATACCGGCTCTCACTTCGGAGCTCCCACGTTCCCCTTGCCTGAGGGCTGACTAGGCTGGGAGGATACCGGCTCTCACTTCGGAGCTCCCATGTTCCCCTCGCCTGAGGGCTATTAGGCTGGGAGGATACCGGCTCTCACTTCGGAGCTCCCACGTTCCCCTCGCCTGAGGGCTAAAAGCTGGGAGGATACCGGCTCTCACTTCGGAGCTCCCACGTTCCCCTCACCTGAGGGCTAACATTTACACTTCAGCACCCAAATGATAGGGCCACATTGGGGATTTTAGTCTGTCACTCTAAAATCTCCAATTCTACGTCCGATAATTTTATTTCCCTATTTATTTGCACCCAATTTATAAGGGCTTTGACCTCCCTGAATCTTGGATGTAATCTTCACTTTTGTTGTAAAACTCAATATATTTTAACAAATCAATTGGCCAGATTGAAAGTAAATTAATATCGAAGTGAAAAGATCATCACAATTCTTTTAACATTTTCATGGCTCAACCAATTCAAATCACTATTTCATAAATCTCAATACAAGGAGAAAGACAGAGAAAACTACTCAGATCTCATGGGGAAAACAAAAAGCACAGTCATACAAACTAAAACAAGTAAATAACACTTATCTCTAATTTCTCCCCAAGCAAACTCCTCGAAGTTCCTCTGAACAATAATTAAATAACTTATCTCTAATTTCTCCCCAAGAACACTCCTCGAAGTTCCTCTGAATCTCTATTTCTTTAAAACACACAAAATTCCTCTTGGAAGTAGCAAGGAGGAAGAAATCTCTCACTTTCCCTCCACTCTTACAATCTAAATAAACTTATCTCTAATTTCTCCCCAAGAAAACTCCTCGAAGTTCCTCTGAATCTCTTCCTAGAATTCCTCTTCAAAGCGGCAAGGAGGAAGATATCTCTCACTTTTCCTCCACTCATACAATCTCTCGAAGAATTCATCACAATTAGACACTCTAGTAAACTCTCTACACACTAATGGAACCTTTATAACCTCCAGGACCACCGAGAGCCTCTCCCCCCTTCTTCCATTTTTGGCCAAAATCTTCTTTTAAAGTTGTGGATGAGTTTTCCCAAGAGTTGCCTAAGCACCCCTCCAAAATTCATCCTCATCCAATGCATTGTTGGACATAACCGCCGATCTCGCTGTCGGTGGCCTCGAGGGCGCCGTCGGTGGGCCTTCTAAATTATTAAATTTGGAGTCTCGGGAAATTCTCGCCGTCGGCGCCCTTGTTCAAATCTTCACATTTTGGTTCTTTTAGCTCCAAATTCGCTCATTTTTGCATTTTTTTGCTCCAATAACCCTAATTCATCATTCCTGCAACAAAACATCAAAAATATATTTCTTTAAAGTGTAATATCATAAAAAATAATGTAAAATAGGTATGAAAATCTCAACATATTTTTTTTGATCAATCATCATCCAGATCTACGTCTTCCTCCATCTCGCTAGTCCCATATGGTGTAAAACTGGGGCAAGTATGAAATTCTACTGAATAATCGCCCCACATGAATTTCACCAAAGCCTCATGATAAATCAAACCCAGGTTTTTCTCTGCCCCTCTTCATTTTAAGAGCCATGAAAAATCTAAAAAAATTCAATAAAAATTCCAATAAATTCCAAATGCAACTTCATATGGCTCCTACAAACACATTCTAAGCCAAATAATCATTCAACTATGGATTTCTCACTAATTTTATCAAATTTTAAGATATTTGTTCTAACCACAATGTGGAAGAAATCTAAGATGAAATAAAAAATTTTCAAAGCCAAGATGAAGACCTTACCCAACGAAGATAAACTCTAGAGTTTGAAGTCTTAACTTCAAGCCAATCAATCACAAATTCAAGACCTAGGGGAGCAAATTATGAAATATGGGAGGAAGAAGATGAACCAAGATGAAAAAAATGGAAAAAATTGATGGTATGACGCTAAAAATGAGTTTCAGGTCGGTCCGACGCTATTGCGCCAAGTAGTGGCACTATGGCGCCAAGTAGTGGCACTATGGCGCCATTCTTTGCCCGATGAGGATGGAGCCATTCAAACATATTCAGATTTTGGAAATTTTTTTATATTTTAAAATAGAAAAGCAAAACTAAGATTTTCATAATCTAATATTTCAGTTTTAGTGACCATTTTGAAAGTTATTGAGTTCTTCGTAATTCCAAAATTTAAGTGCGCAACTTCAATTCAAACACTTTGAACGCATAAAACCAACTTTTAACAATAGAATATAATTGGTTTTCTTATATTAATAATAATTTCAATACAAACAACATAATAAAGCCTTAAATAAATGTCAATACAAACATAGCCGCTATAAAAAAACAAAACTGGCACACACATAAACATTAAATACTAACAAAATTTCACATAATCAAATACTTAAGAGTAATTATGCTTAATGTTGTCCCCCACCTTTTCTCCCTCCAAATAGTATGGTCAAAGAGATGGTAGAATGGAGTAGGAGGAATATCTTGAGCAACCTTATCATCAATCCATTTGTTGTCGCTATACATACTTACTTGGTAATCTTGGAAATATGACATGTGATTGAATTAGAATTTCAACTGCCACTCCAAGTGCTTGTACTGGTACATGTCACTTAACTTTTTTTGGAGATGAGATAACTCCTCTTCAATATTTTCAAGTTTATTTGTATTCCTCTCCAAACTTATTGCAAGAAATCCATTGAAGTAGGCCTGAGCATCTTTATGCATCATCTTCTTATCTTCAAACCTTCCGTTGCTCTCTAAGTAAAAATTTTCTACTCTTTAATCTCTATAGAATGTTTAGAACTGTGAAGGGATGCCTCCATTCTTATTTTAGGAAGTTTTATAAAGAAGAAGAGACAAGAAGAAGGTAGAAAACCTAATTTTGGGCGGTTTAGGAGAGTTATTCAAACTGTGGTGCTATGGCGCCAGATCTGGTGGTATAGCGCCAAACTAACTTTTTCATATGTTGAAATTCTTTTGTCCCCTTCTCATTATCATCACTGAAATAATGTTTTGTGTCATCTTAATCATGTAAGACTCAATATTACTTCATAAATTCATCATAACAACAATCACTAAATAAATCAAACCACACTGATAATTATGGGTTGCCTCTCACAATGTGCTTGGTTTAACGTCGTCAGCCCGACATATCCAAGGTTTTTACTCCAATTGACCCAACATTAGGATCTCCTCAAATGTAGGACTATTTCCACTGATATAAGCTTTTAATCTGTGTCTATTTACCTTAATTATTCTCTCAATTTTAGGATCTTCAATATCAATAGCTCCATATGGATAAACTCTTACCACAATAAATGGTTATGACCACCTAGACTTAAGTTTTCCTAGAAATAATTTTAATTTTGTATTATATAATCAAACATCTTGTCCAGGCTCAAAATGTTGTTTCAAAATCCTCTGATCATTCCTCATTTTCATCTTCTCCTTATAAATTATGGCATTCTCATAAGATTCATTTCTTATCTCATCAAACTCATTTAATTGCAATAATCTTATCTCAGCAACATCTTTCAAATTATAATTAAACCCTTTAATAACCCAATAAGCCTTATGCTCTAATTCAACCTACAAATGACAATATTTCCATATATGAACCTGTATGATGACATTCCTATAGGAGTTTTGTAAGCAGTCCTATAGGCCCATAATGCACTTTCAAGTCTAGCAGACCAATCTGTCCTATTAGGATTCACAGTTTTTTCCAATATTCTTTTAATCTCAAGATTAGATATTTTTTCTAAATCACTGGTTTGAGGATGGCAAGCTGTGGTAATTCTGTGTTTAATTGCATACTTTTGAGTTTATGTTTCAATTATTTTGTTCTTGAAATGACTTCCCTCATCTGTAACAATTACTCTAGGCATTCAAAATATTGTAAAAATTTTTTTTCTTAAAAATTTGCAACACTCTTAGCACCACAACGAGGTAAAGCAACTGCTTCAATCCATTTACAAACATAATCTAAAGCTATCAAATATAAAATTTTCTAGAAGATGGTATAAATTGTCCCATAAAATCTAAACCCCAAACATAAAAAATTTCAACTTCCAAAGTAAAGTTTAGGAGAATTTTATTTCTTCTTGAAATATTGTCTACTCTTTGACATCTATCACATGATTTTATATAACTATTAAAATTTCTAAATAATGTAGGCCAATAAAATCTATGTTGCAAATCTTAAATGATGTTCCATCAACCCCTAAATGTCTCTCAAATTTTGATTTATTACATTTTTGCATAAATTTTTTGGTTTCTTTTATCGGTGCACATCTTCGAATAATAAAGTCCTTATATTGTTTATATAAATAAGGGTTATCCCAAAAATAAAATTTTGCATCATGAATGAACTTTTTAATTTGATGGTTATCTAATATGTAGGGTAAAATGTTACTAACTAATTAGTTAACTATATCAACATACCACGAGATTTTCCATTCATTAATTGCATATAGTTGTTCACCAGAAAAAATTTCATTAATTTTGCCATTAAAGTTAATAATATTTTCATGTTCATTTCTTGACAAATGATTAGCTATCTGATTATCAGTACCTTTGCTATCCACAACTTGAAAATCAAATTCTTGCATCAGAAGGACCCATCTAATTAATCATGGTCTTGCATCCTTCTTCATCTTAAATATTTTATAGACGTATGATTTGTATGCACAATATATTTTGTTCCAGTACAATAAGGTATGAATTTATCAAAAGCATACATTGTAGCTAATAATTCCTTTTCAGTTGTAGTGTAATTAATTTGAGCTTTATTATGGGTCTTTTAGCATAGTGTATTACTTTAAAAATTATCTTTGCCCTAAAATAACCCCTATAGCATAATTACTAGCATCACACATTAATTCAAAATATTCTTTCCATTTAGGTGAAACAATAATAGGTGATTATTTTGATTAACCTAACAACATAAGATCAATTAATTTAAGTTGAGCCCTAAAAAGTAGAGCTTCAGTTTGTGACCATTCACTTTGAATATTTTCTTAGTTTTATGATCTTTGATATCCACAACTCAATAGGGATTAAATTTTATAACAACAAATGGGCCCATCCGCCTGGACTTAGGTTTGCTTGGAAATAATCTTAATCTTGCATTATATATCAAAGCTTGTTGCTCTGGCTCAAAATTTTTAGTAAGAATCCTCTGATCATGCCTCATATTCATCTATTCTTTATAAATCTTAGCACTCTCATAAGATTCATTCCTTATTTCTTCAAGCTCATTTAATTGTAATAGTCTTTTCTCACCAGCATCCTTTAAATTATAATTAAATTCTTTAATAGCCCAATATGTTTTATGCTCAAGTTCAACTGGTAAATGACAAGTTTTTCCAAATATTAGCATGTATGGGGACATTCTTATAGGAGTTCTATATGCAGTCCTATAAGCCCACAAAGCATTGTCAAGTTTGACTGACCAATCCATTTTTGTTGGATTCATAGATTTTTCCAATATTATTTTAATTTTATGATTGGATAATTCAACCAAACCACTTGCCTGAGGATGATAAGCAGTAGCAATTTGATTGTTGATATGATATTTATTTAATAATTTCTCCATTGTTGCATTTCTGAAATGACTTCCCCCATCAGTTATGATCACTCTCGGCATCGTAAATCTACAAAATATGTGTGTTCTTAAAATTTTGCAACACTTTAAGCATCACATCAAGGTAAAACAACAACTTCTATCCATTTGGATACATAGTTTACTACTATCAATATATATAAATTTCCAAAAGATAGTATAAATGGTCCCATGAAATCTAATCCTCAAACATCAAATATCTCAACTTCCAACACATAATTGAGGGGCATCTCATTTCTTCCAGAAATATTACCCACTCGTTAATAACGAACATAAGTTTTGATATAAGTATTAACATTTCTAAAGATTGTAGGCCAATAAAATCAAGATTGCAAAATTTTATATGTTGTTTTATCAATACCAAAATGTCCCCCAAAATCAGAATTATGATATTTTTGGATAATTTCATAAGTTTCTTCTAACATCAAAATGTCCCCCAAAATCAGAATTATGACATTTTTGGATAATCTCATAAGTTTCTTCTAATTATGTTGTTTTATCAACACCAAATGTCCCCCAAAATCAGAATTATGACATTTTTGGATAATTTCATAAGTTTCTTCTAATGCACACATCTTCGAATAATTAGATCCTTTCTTATTTTATATAAAACAAGTCATCCCAAACATAATTCTTTGCTTCAGATAAAAATTTCATCTTCTGTTAATATGTCATTCCATAGGGTATAATATTACTAACAACAAAGTTCATGATGTCGCCATACCACGGAACACACCACTCATTAATACTGAACAATTCTTCATCTGAAAAATGTTCATTAATTTTTTTTTTCAAAACATAGTGATTTCTTTGTTTCAAGCCTGGAGAAATGATCAGCAATTTGATTCTCAGCTCCTTTTTTATCTACTATCTCAAAGTCAAATTCTTGCAAAAAAAAGAATCCATCTTATCAGTCTTGGTTTTTCATCCTTCTTTTTCATTAAATATTTAATAGCATAATGATCAATATGCACAACACATTTAATTCCAATTAAGGATTATCTGAATTTATCAAAAGCATATAATATTATTAATAACTCTTTCTCAGTTGTGTTATAATTATTTTGAGCTTCATTAAGAGTTCTACTAGTATAGTAAATTACTTTGAAAATTTAATCGTGCTTTTGTCCTAAAACAACTCCAATAGCATAATCACTTGTATCACATATTAATTCAAAAGGTTTTTCCCAATCCGGTGAAACAATAATTGGTGCAGTAACTAATTTTTCTTTTATTAGCTCAAAAGCTTTTAGGCACTCATTATTAAAATTAAAATTTACATCTTTTTCAAGCAAATGGCATAGAGGCTGGGCAATTTTTGAAAAGTCTTTAATATCTCACCTGTAGAATCCAGCATGTCTTAAAAAAACTTAATTTCCCTCACACTTGTTGGGTAAGGTAAATTAGCGATCACTTGAATTTTTGCAGGGTCTATTTCCATACCATTTTCTTATTTCTGTTGTCTTAAAACAATTCCTCCTACTACCATAAATTGACATTTTTCCCAATTAAGGACTAAATTCTTTCTTAACAACTTCTTTCAAAATGGGATTCAATCTTCTTTGAGGATCAACTATGGGTTTGCAGTTCTCTTCCATATCAATTTTATACTTAAAAATTGAAGGATTGTTTCCTTTAATATCAGCAATTGTCCATCCAAAGGCTTTCTTATAATTCTTCAAAGTTTTCATTAAAATCACTTTCTCTTTTGTAGTTAATTTTAAGGAAATTATAACTGGTAATACTGAGGAATCACCTAAAAATGCATACTTTAAATGTTCAAGAAGTAACTTCAACTCAAGTTCAGAAGGTTTTTCAATCGATGGACAAAAATATTTATCTTTTTTATCATGTCCAAAACTTCAAAACTTTCTCAAACATAATTCAAATATTCATTATAAAATTCTTCAAATTGATCTAATTCCTCTTCTTGCTCGTGTTCCAACTCTTTCATTTCAGATTTCTCTTCATAAGTTATTTTGAAATGACATTCACTCAAATATTTTATCACATCCATTCTGTAACATTCATTATCTTTACCTTTTGCAGAATACTTCATTGATTTTGAAATATTAAACGTAACTGTTTAATCATTGACGCATAAAATTAATTCTCCTTTTTACACATCTATCATTGCTCTCCTGTAGCTAGGAAATTTCTCCCCAAAATGATAGGTATCTCCTTATCTTCCTCCATATCTAGCATTATGAAATTAACAGGAAAGATAAATTGATCTACTTTCACTAATACAGCTTATATGAATCCATCAGAATATGTTAAGGCTTCATCAAATGACATATTAATGGTAAGCTTTTTAAAAATTTCTAGAAATTTTGAAAATTGTTTATTCAATTTTTATTGACGAAGTCTCTGAGGAAATGGAGGTGGTGGTTTTTCCAAGTCAATTTTAAGTGGAAAAATAGGTCTCTCTAAACCTTTAGGAGCATCCTCTTCAAGCTCTTCAATTTCTTTTCTCTCTACTTTAATCTCTTTTTAAACTCTACCTTCTAATTTTCTTCTGCTTCTGAGTTGAACGACTTTTACTTGGTCTTTATTCTAGTCTTTTGGATTTACTTCTGTATTACTAGGAAGTGTTCCTTGAGATCTATTACTTAATGAATTTGTTATTTATCCCAATTGATTCTCAATATTTCTTATTGTTGCTCCTTGACTTTGTAACAGATTTCCCATTTGTAACACCACTTATTCCATAGACAACTTTTTTCTTTTTGAATTGTGGATTATTGTTAAAACTTGGAGGATAAGTAGGTCTATAATTACTATTCCCTTGGTTTTTCTAGTTTCTCAATGGGTTTATTCGGTTGTTCCCTCATTACTGATTATTACCACCCGAAGTATTGTTTCAGATGGTTCTTCTAACCTTGGTTATAATAGTTTGAATATGGGTTATTCTGCTTATTGTTTATGGCATTCAAAGTTTATAATGTGCTTGAGAATCTACCATTTTACCTAATGAATTCTCTTCAATCATTGCAATTGGTTGAGAAAAATTCATTCTAAATTTGTCTAACTTCCTTGAAATTATAACAACTTGATTTGCTAACATTGCAAAAGCATTAGATTCATGAATATTGGCTACTTTATTAGGATTTACCCTTTCAGAATGTCATTAAAAATTATTAGTTGTCATCTCTTCAATTGAAGCATAAGCATCATGAAATGGTTTTGACATCAATGAACCACCAACAACGGCATCGATAATAAATCTAAGAGATCCAGCTAATCAATTGTAAAAGGTTTGAATTATTAACCAATCTGGTATAACATGATGTGGACATTTTCTCAGTAGTTCTTTAAATCATTCCCATGCTTCATAAATAGATTCCCCTTCATACTGAGAAAATGATGTAATATCATTGCTAAACTTCACAGTTTCTTATGGTGAAAAATTTTTAGCTAGAAATTTTTACGCTAAATCACCCCAAGTTCTGATAGATCCAAGAGCTAAAGAATGTAACCATATCTTAGTCTTATCTCTCAGCGAGAAAGGAAAAAGTCTAAATATTAGAGCATCATCTGATACATCATCATATTTAAATGTAGCACACAATTCTAGAAAATTAGCAAGATGTAAATTTAGATTTTCAGTTGGTGTTCCCCAAACTGATTATTTGATATCATTTGGATAATAGCGGGTTTAATTTTGAATGAATTAGTTACTACAACAGGTTTTTGAATACTACGATGAAGTTCATCCATCGTAGTGTTTGCATAATCTCTTAAAGGTCTAAACTCTTAATTAATTTCAGCATTTTGATTATTTTGATTTGTCATTTCTTAAGATTTTTTATCTTTTTTTAGTAATTTTGAGTTTTTTTAATTTTTCTAATAGTTCTTTCTAATTCAGAATCATATGATACAAGTTCTGTAGAACCTGAACTACGCATACATTACTACGAAACAATATAAAATAAAATAAAATTACACAAACAATAACTTTATTTAAAAAGCACTACAATATTTCTATAATAAATTGAAAAGTTTAAATAAGACTTTATAAAAATAGAAATTTGTTTTCTAAAAATTTCTTCAAAAATTTTGTATTTTGTCCCCGGCAACGACAATAAAAACTTGATCTTGATTTTATATGTCAATATGATGTATGTCGTTATATTCTTAATTTTTTTCTTACGTAGAATTCTTACTTTACAACGCGAAAAACTTGATCACCAGCAACAACTTGGCAAAAACCTAACTTCGAAGCAAATAAGAATACAATTTTTATATTTAAATACGAGATACTACGCAGGTATATGTATTATTGTCAAGTAATATAAGACTTTTTGATTAAGCCCTGAACATCGATCCCACATGGGCAAGACTCAATATGTAACAAAATCAGAAGAAACTAGATAACAAATTCAACTTAGCAAAATATTTTAACTCAAACTATAGATGGAATAATATGATTGAAAGTTCAAATCTTTTTGTAAATTTTTAATAATTGTAACCAAAGTAGACAACTAATTAAACTTAACCAGATATTTATAAGATGAAGGCAATATAAATGAAATATCTTTTTTCTTATCATGAATCAGTAACAAGTATAGGAATTCTACTGTGGAAGTATTTAATTTGTGTTGTGTCAAATAGAATCAATAATATTCTTTACCTTTATTAGAGATGTTATAAGGAACATTGACATTTTTAAAGTTTGAATAGTCTTAAAGACGGGTTAGGCATGGAAAATACTAGCTCTCACTCTAGAGTTCCCTCTTCTCCCTCCACCTAGGGGTTAACATCTCGTATCAAAACTTAAAACTAAAAATCAAATTAGGAGCTTTAGGTTGTCATTCTAAAGTCCTCTAATTCTACACCATTTAAAGTTTATTTCCCTCTTCATTTGCACTCAATCATATGAATTACATTCTGATCCATACAATCTCATGTGAATCCTACCATTTGTTGACTGAGACAATATCATCTCGGATTTTACATGCTCTCACAACAGATATTAACATCTGAATTGGTCAAATCAAGAAGTAAATGAAGTGCAAGGTTTAAAATCATCACAACTCATTCTGACATTAAAGATTAATACTTCACACAACTTCCATCAAATACTTAATCACTTATCATTTTAAGGAAAAAAATGAGGAAAACTACTCAAAATTCATGGAAGAAGCAGAACCACACTTAAGTTTGAAAGTAGAATTCATGCAAACATACAAGAAGTTTAAATTAAAACCAAATGTAGTCACAAAGATAAAAATTTATCTCAAATCCTCTCCACCAAAATCTTGAAGTTCCTTTGAATCTCTTCCTTCACTTACAATACAAATTATCACTCAAAATAAAAATAAAAGGGGGCAGCGGCATGTGGCTATGGACGTCGGTGGCATGTGTGGGTGATTGGAAGGGGGTTGGCAATCCTTTAGTTCTTCGATCTAAGTCTTCTTTTATAATTTTCCAAAAGGTGCCTTGGCGTCTCTTCAAAATGTGTCCACATTCAAAGAATCTTTCAAGATTTGCCTCTTTTCAAAAGCCAATTGAATGTATTTTTGTGTCCATTAACTATTTCCCATGTTTTCACTAACAAACATCTCTTCAAAAATTCGTCCAAATTCATTGCATCGCCAAAAAACTACTTCTGGCGCTGAAGCGCAAGTATCGGGCGCTTAGGCGCGACCTTCTCTATTTTAGTGTCACGTAAGCACCAGTTCTGGTTCTTTTGCACACCCTCTTCATTTTTTCTCCAAATTTGATCATTTCTCACTCCTTTCATCATTTTTCATCCATTTGATTGTACCTGAAAGAAAAACACACAAATACCTTCCATTAAAGCGCAATATCTCAAAAATAGGTATAAAAAATGTGTGCATAAGACTATATATTTTAGGTGTAGCAACTACCCCAAAGATGTAATTAACCAAGTGAGATATGTCTCCTTGGGAGCATTCATGACCCCATAACAAGAATCTACACCTGAACTTCTGGTTATGAGTAGTCTATGTAGGCAGTCTATCGCGGATATTGGTCCAAGGTGTTTCCACCCGATTTTGTTCTAGAGGATATGCTTGACCAATCCTTACAATGTTTACCACACATAGCCTCTCCACATTTTGTCTTTTCTCTTGTCTGTCGTCTTTGTTGTATGTCCATCTTTTCCAGTTACTCTCTTATAACTTGACCAGAAACATGAGAGAGAGGCTGACAATCTAGGGAGAGCTTTTTAGAGATGTGAGGGAGCTCTAGAGCACTCATGACCCCATGACGTGGGAGCTAGATGACCTGCACCGCTAGTCTGCCTGCTACGTCGAGCAGCACCAACACCAGTACTTATACATTCATTAATGGATGGGAACTTTCCAGGAGCCCTAGGGGTTGAGACCTATCCCTCAACCACCCCTATTCACCATTTGGAGTCCTAATCGAGACACTATGGAGGAGAGCGACTGAGAGGAGTGGGGAGAATTGCACTTATTTTTTATGGTTGGCTTTGTTGTATTGATTATCTTTTTCTGCATTGATTGATGTGCTAATGTGATTTTGGACTTTCTCTCTGATGTTTATATGATGATTCAACTTACTGATGAGATTGTGGTTTATTTTCATGTATTACATTTTCCGACTTCATTTACTGTCTTTGTTATACATGTTTACCTGCACTTTTGCTTCTAACACTCTGATAGCATGCTTCTAGATTTTTTTTTACCTGTTGTAGCTTGAGTGTGATTTATAAACTATATATTTTTATGTTCTACTGTTACATGACTCGTATGTGGCTAGAAGGGTGTGGAACAAGTTTGGGGGAGGAGCCATTATTTTGTTGGCTACCGACAGTTATTTCTTTAACTTGTTGAGATTTTATTTATTACCTGCTTTCATACATCTTGGTCTATTAATTTTGGGAAAGTAAAAATTACGTTAAGAAAAAGTGAAATTTATTTAAAGTTAGGATGGAAGTGAATATTAGTAATTATATGCCAAAAATGATTTTCCTCTACCTAAACATAAAAATCTTTGGAAATTTATAAAAGAGGGACTTCTCATTAAAATTACTTAAGCCTTAATGTTTAATTTTAGTGATTGATTAACTTGATTGAATTTATTTAGGAACTATGAATTATGATAAGGGGTGGGTAAGCATTTGATCAAGATAGAGTTAGAATTTAAAAAGAAAAAAAAAAGAAAAAAAAAGGTTTAATGCTTAAACAGATACAGTAATTCTTGCAGGCCTCATATATATATATATATATATAAGAAGAAAGGGGGATATTGAAATGTCTATTCAAGAATTATACGAATGGTCTAGAGAAGAATCTTAAGGTTAAGTACTTTCAAATCCAAAATTTTGATATTCTAGCCTCTACCCCATGCCAAATGATTTACCCCTATCTTTATCAGAAATCTTAGGAAATTTATAAATTAATGAAAAGTTAAGGGGAAGATATAGTTGTAATAATAATAAGTGCTTAATCACTCTTAGNATACTTTCAGATCCAAAATTTTGATATTCTAGCCTCTACCCCATGCCAAATGATTTACCCCTATCTTTATCAAAAATCTTAGAAAATTTATAAATTAATGAAAAGTTAAGGGGAAGATATAGTTGTAATAATAATAAGTGCTTAATCACTCTTAGTGTGGAGAATGAAATCATAATCCTACCAATATAAATGAGAAAATTTATTATATTTGAATAAAAGGCAAATCATGATAGGAATAACATTGTAATAGTAGAGGAAATCTTAACTTGAAAATAGAGATCATGTAACTTCAACAAATTTTTCACTTCCTCTCTATTAATATGACCAAGAATTGCATGAAATAAAGGTCTTTATTTCCTTGAAAAATTTAAGCAAAATAAAGGAATTACTTTAGGGAAAGTAATGGGTAAAATTTGAGGGAATTAACATACGTCATATTTTTATGCTTTGTATGCTTTAATTCCATCAAATTTCCAAATTAATTGCATGATTTTAAGCTTTTAGAAAGTTGGAATTATATTTGGCAGGTTAAAGGAGGACTAGCACAAAATCGGTGCAAAATGAGGAATTTTAGGATAATCCANATTATTATATTTGAATAAAAGGCAAATCATGATATGAATAACATTGTAATAGTAGAGGAAATCCTAACTTGAAAATAGAGATCATGTAACTTCAACAAATTTTTCACTTCCTCTCTATTAATATGACCAAGAATTGCATGAAATAAAGGTCTTTATTTCCTTGAAAAATTTAAGCAAAATAAAGGAATTACTTTAGGGAAAGTAATGGGTAAAATTTGAGAGAATTGACATACGTCATATTTTTATGCTTTGTATGCTTTAATTCCATCAAATTTCCAAATTAAATGCATGATTTTAAGCTTTTAGAAAGTTAGAATTATATTTGGCAGGTTAAAGGAGGACTAGCACAAAATCGGTGCAAAATGAGGAATTTTAGGATAATCCAGTTTAGCGTAGCCACATAGAATTGGTGTGGCCATGCCACTTGAGCAGTGTGGTAAAGCTGATTTTGGGCATCTTCAGGCTCAAATGCTGAATAAGGCCGCATGATGGAGCATTCAACGTAATTGCGTTGAATCATGGAGTGACTATGCCACCCAACCCAACCATGCAACACAATTACGCCGCAGGTTGGGCATTGTCACACCAACGTATATTTTCTATTTTGGAAAGACTTTAGTGCTGGATTTTGACGAAATTGGGAAGAATTTTGAACTGATGGTATAAAAATAACTTAATTAGAGATTTTTAGAGAGCTTTGTGGAGGAAATTGTAGAAGAAGGCTAGGGTTTAAAAANTTGATGCTATAAAAAATAACTTAATTAGAGATTTTTAGAGAGCTTTGTGGAGGAAATTGTAGAAGAAGGCTAGGGTTTAAAAAGAGATTTTTCTTCTTCTCTCAAATTTCTCAATTCTATTTTTCTAAGAGAGTATTTCAGTAGAAGTTAAGTATTGTTCTTGTAAGCGAGGAGATCAAAGGGCGGTAAGTTATTTTTATTTCAATAAAAATATTTCTTGTAGGTTTTATTTCAATGAAATTTGCCTTACCTTTCTCTCAAGCCATGAGTTGCTAAAAATTCTTCGTGCCTTTGTGATTTTCGGATGGATTTCCTTGTTTGGTTTTTGTTCGTGATTTCTCATATATGGTTTTTTGCGCTCGAATTTAATAAATATTGCTTGCTAACCTTCTGGTCATCGTTTACTCATTACCTAGCCAGTTAGGACATTAAAATCTATCGTGATCTATGACTTCNATGATTTCTCATATATGGTTTTTTGCGCTCGAATTTAATAAATATTGCTCGTTAACCTTCTGGTCATCGTTTACTCATTACCTAGCCAGTTAGGACATTAAAATCTATCGTGATCTATGACTTCAGCAGAAGCATAGTGGAATGATTAGGTTAATAACGAGATTTGAGTAAAATAGAAATATTTTATTCTAAACCTTGCAACCATTAACAGAGATTTGAATTTATTGGTGATGCATAAAGATATGTGGAAGCTATTTTTGTGGAATTCTAAATTTTCTTGAGATCTAGTCATAGGCGCAAGAAGAATACAATATCCCTGGCTTACAACAATGACATAAGAGAAATTGACAAGAAAATCAAGCCAAGTGTCACACCTGAATCACAGAGGCATGATCTTCATTAATATTTGAAAAACACCAAAGGACTTAATCCGCTCTTTCTTCTATTATATTTTCTGAAAAATTTGATAGGATTAGTATTTTCCTTTCTTGTTTTTTGATCTCGTCGAACTAGATTGGAATATCTAGTAAACTATAACTGTTACTGTTTCAAATTTATTTTTTTAACTCGCTTACTCATAGGAACGATACACAGTGCTCCTTTAAAGCCACATACTACTTGGACACATATACTTGAGTGAAGTGACCATCTGCTTTGTAGTGCTTTTGCAACCATCAAGATGTGGTAGAGGAAAAGTTTACTACAGTTGAAGAATATGAGGAAATTAGATTAGAGCTTATGAGAATGCCACTTTACTTTTCNCGTAGTGCTTTTGCAACCATCAAGATGTGGTAGAGGAAAAGTTTACTACAGTTGAAGAATACAAGGAAATTAGATTAGAGCTTATGAGAATGCCACTTTACTTTTCATGCAATTTTGCCTACGTGGTTGTTGCCAACGACGATGATATTTTCTTCTTAAACTTATGCCTATGTCAGAAGAAGAATTGGAATTCCACAAAGATAAATTTGCTTATCTTTATGACATCCCCAATAATTTTCAGATCCTCGTTATTGGATGCAAGATCNTGATGATATTTTCTTCTTAAGCTTATGCCTATGTTAGAAGAAGAATTGGAATTTCACAAAGATAAATTTGCTTATCTTTATGACATCCCCAATAATTTTCAGATCCTCGTTATTGGATGCAAGATCCATTATAAAACATTCACATTCTATTCAAATTTTGTGGTTAATCTAATCATTCCAATATTCTTCTGTCAAATTCATAGTTCACGATTAATTTTAACACCCTAACGGGTTAGGTTAAGAGTAAACAAAGACCAAAAGGTTAACCAACAATATTTAACAATTAAAAGCGCAGAAGAAAAAAAACATAAATGAGAAATCAACAACAAAATCGAGCCAAGAAATCCATCCACAAATCACAGAGGCGCGAANTAAACATTCACATTCTATTCAGATTTTGTGGTTAATCTAATCATTCCAATATTCTTCTGTCAAATTCATAGCTCACGATTAATTTTAACACCCTAACTGGTTATGTTAAGAGTAAACAAAGATCAAAAGGTTAACCAACAATATTTAACAATTAAAAGCGCAGAAGAAAAAAAAACATAAATGAGAAATCAACAACAAAATCGAGCCAATAAATCCATCCACAAATCATAGAGGCGCGAAAATTAATTTAACAACTCATTGCTTGAGAGAAAAGAAAAAAAAAATCAGGTAGAGACGAGACGAGACGCTAAAATGCATTATGAGCTTTGAAAAGTTAAGGTTGACAGTGGATATCTGCACACGGGAGGTGCATTGGAGATCGTTGGATCTCGAAGCGGAGAGGGTGCATAGATCTACTGGAAAGAAATTAAATTTCTTTGAGATCGCCCGCGACAAGGAATAAATGAAGTAGTTCTGTCGTTGTGCAAGTTCTTCTTGTGTGCTCTTTGCAAGAGGTCTCTCCCTGAAGATTTTCTCCTCGGTGTTGCTCATTTTCTTGTTAAAGACACGATCCACGCTCACCGTACATTTTAGGATGTTGCATCAATATTTCTTTAGTTTACCGTGCCCAAGGAAAAGAGGGTGGGAGGGAGAGAAGGAGAATGAGAGCAAGAGAAGAAGAGGAAGACTTGTCCCCTCGGGGGCTAATCGGGTTGTCCCTAGGCTGGTGAGCCCATTTTATTTCATTAAAAACTTGAGTTACAAGTGGTAGCCTGGTAGGAGATCAAACAAAAAGGCCTCTTTTACATCATGAAACTTATTTTTATAGAAAATATGAGGGGTAAAAAGTATATAAAAAATACGTATTCAGTCATGTCTTAAAGAGAAGAAGCAAAGACATTTTAGTTCATTTTACTTTAACCGTTGGATAGNCTTATTTTTATAGAAAATATGAGGGGTAAAAAGTATATAAAAATTACGTATTCAGTCATGTCTTAAAGAGAAGAAGCAAAGACATTTTAGTTCATTTTACTTTAACCGTTGGATAGNTCTTGCAATCATTAACAGAGATTTGAATTTATTGGCGATGCATAAAGATAGGTGGAAGCTATTTTTGTGGAATTCTAAATTTTCTTGAGATCTAGTCATAGGCGCAAGAAGAATACAATATCCCTGGCTTACAACAATGACATAAGAGAAATTGACAAGAAAATCAAGCCAAGTGTCACACCTGAATCACAGAGGCATGATCTTCATTAATATTGGAAAAACACTAAAGGACTTGATCCGCTCTTTCTTCTATTATATTTTCTGAAAAATTTGATAGGATTAGTATTTCCCTTTCTTGTTTTTTGATCTCGTCGGACTAGATTGGAATATCTAGTAAACTATAACTGTTACTATTTCAAATTTATTTTTTTAACTCGCTTACTCATAGGAACGATACACAGTGCTCCTTTAAAGCCACATACTACTTGGACACATATACTTGAGTGAAGTGACCATCTGCTTCGTAGTGCTTTTGCAACCATCAAGATGTGGTAGAGGAAAAGTTTACTACAGTTGAAGAATACAAGGAAATTAGATTAGAGCTTATGAGAATGCCACTTTACTTTTCATGCAATTTTGCCTACGTGGTTGTTGCCAACGATGATGATATTTTCTTCTTAAGCTTATGCCTATGTTAGAAGAAGAATTGGAATTTCACAAAGATAAATTTGCTTATCTTTATGACATCCCCAATAATTTTCAGATCCTCGTTATTGGATGCAAGATCCATTATAAAACATTCACATTCTATTCAAATTTTGTGGTTAATCTAATCATTCCAATATTCTTCTGTCAAATTCATAGTTCACGATTAATTTTAACACCCTAACTGGTTATGTTAAGAGTAAACAAAGACCAAAAGGTTAACCAACAATATTTAACAATTAAAAGCGCAGAAGAAAAAAAACATAAATGAGAAATCAACAACAAAATCGAGCCAAGAAATCCATCCACAAATCACAGAGGCGCGAAAATTAATTTAACAACTCATTGCTTGAGAGAAAAGAAAAAAAAAAATCAGGTTGAGATGAGACGAGACGCTAAAATGCATTATGAGCTTTGAAAAGTTAAGGTTGACAGTGGATATCTGCACACGGGAGGTGCATTGGAGATCATTGGATCTCGAAGCGGAGAGGGTGCATAGATCTACTGGAAAGAAATTAAATTTCTTTGAGATCGCCCGCGACAAGGAATAAATGAAGTAGTTCTGTCGTTGTGCAAGTTCTTCTTGTGTGCTCTTTGCAAGAGGTCTCTCCCTGAAGATTTTCTCCTCGGTGTTGCTCATTTTCTTGTTAAAGACACGATCCACGCTCACCGTACATTTTAGGATGTTGCATCAATATTTCTTTAGTTTACCGTGCCCAAGGAAAAGAGGGTGGGAGGGAGAGAAGGAGAATGAGAGCAAGAGAAGAAGAGGAAGACTTGTCCCCTCGGGGGCTAATCGGGTTGTCGCTAGGCTGGTGAGCCCATTTTATTTCATTAAAAACTTGAGTTACAAGTGGTAGCCTGGTAGGAGATCAAACAAAAAGGCCTCTTTTACATCATGAAACTTATTTTTATAGAAAATATGAGGGGTAAAAAGTATATAAAAAATACGTATTCAGTCATGTCTTAAAGAGAAGAAGCAAAGACATTTTAGTTCATTTTACTTTAACCGTTGGATAGCCTCGAGATTCGTGATTGAATTAATCGATCAGTTGAGAGAACTAACCGGTCGACTGATGTGAGGTGGTTGGAGGAGAGTTTTAGCCGACCGATTAACGTGAGGTGATCGAAGGAGATAATTTAGCCAACCGACTGACGCAAGGCGGCCGACTGAAGTGTTATTGCCTCCGACGAGGGAAACATTTTTCTCTAGGTTCACTGTACGCAGATTAGCTTTTGATGAACCAATTAAAATCATCCCTACCAAAAAGTGTATGTCAGTGGACCCTACATTTAATTTTTTTCTAAATAAAAATTTAGAAAACGTNCCCCACTAAGTGGGAGTTAGCTATATGAATCTGTTTTTTCCATTGTGGACTATATGATCATTTTTTATGCACATGCCCAAGTCTTTTTAAGTTTACCCGTACCTTTCTTGCCAATAGTCAAATCCAAAAACATCTACTCTTCTAATAAGATCATCAGATGGTCGACTTTTAATGTGATCGAACCATCTAAGACGATTCTCTCTAATTTTGTGTGCCACTAGAGCAATACCAACCCTTTCACAGATATATCNCACAACAACAACAACAAAAAGAACAACAAATCCTTTTTTTCCCACTAAGTGGGAGTTAGCTATATGAATCTGTTTTTTCCATTGTGGACTATATGATCATTTTTTATGCACATGCCCAAGTCTTTTTAAGTTTACCCGTACCTTTCTTGCCAATAGTCAAATCCAAAAACATCTACTATTCTAATAAGATCATCAGATGGTCGACTTTTAATGTGACCGAACCATCTAAGACGATTCTCTCTAATTTTGTGTGCCACTAGAGCAATACCAACCCTTTCACAGATATATCTTTTTTCCCGGATATATACTAATTAGATAATTACATCAAATTATTATATAAGGACTAGAAAAAAAAGATAATATATCAAAGATTCATAGAAATTGTACACGATAAAAATTAAAAAAAAACAAAAAGATGATGCACAAAAAGTAGATTCAACATCTTGGATAACACTTAACAAGAATAATGATTTCTTGTTCAAAGGCCTTTTTTGTCACACATAGCATTTGAATTTTCACTTCTTCATTGACATACCCATGTATAAACTTTTCTNAAAAAAAAAAACAAAAAGATGATGCACAAAAAGTTGATTCAACATCTTGGATAACACTTAACAAGAATAATGATTTTCTTGTTCTAAGGCCTTTTTTGTCACACATAGCATTTGAATTTTCACTTCTTCATTGACATACCCATGTATAAACTTTTCTTTAGTTTTCTTTTTATGTTTTTAGCGGCTAGTTAAATTCTTCTTTACTTATAGTGGAACTTTCCCGCACATGTTTACTTTATTCCTCCTAGATGTTTTGATTGGACAAATATAATCCTTCATTGCTTGAGATATGCTTCCATAACGAATATTTATGTGGGCAATTTCACTTATTTTAGCCTGTCATACCTTTAATCTGCTTCTTCTTCTAGGCTAGAACTTTTATGGAAATTCTCTAATCATAATTAAAAATCTAAGCCATTGATGGAATGAAATTGGTTTAAAAAAAGTTCAATGCAGTAGCATTTCATTTTTATGAATTATAGGAGATCATAAAAAGCTAATGGATGGAATGTAGATGCTATAAAAATTATATAATAAGCAAACAACCATACAGATGTGAACTTACCAAANTTCAAACCATATATTTATCCCAAAGGATAAACACAAGACTTGAGGGTGATGCTCAATCAAATAAACTAAGAAATATATGACATCTGTTTGGTCTGCGAAACCGTTTTATTTGTCGACAATTTCCCTTATTTAATATGAAGAATTAAATAGGGTTTATTTTAAGCTAAGTTCAGACAAGCTTTCTATAAGGGCAAGCCCCTATAGTTAATTACATCTTAGATAACCAAAGTCACCTAAGAAAACTCTTAATAAAAATCCATGAAATATTATCTTCAAGGAGTTCAAAAGGATAGGACTTTTCAACAAAATCGGACAAAGTGGTATGAAATGAGAATAGCTCAAATTTAGAACATTTTATTGTAGAATCCAAATGAGGAAAAATAAGGGGATGTCATAGATCCGGAGGAGAACCTCAGTGACTTCCTAATATATCCTATTGTTTGGCTTCAATTTTGAGGAGAAATTATTTAGGTGTTTTATCCTGCCAAGTTTATTTATTAGGGCTCACGTTTGTGTGAAACGATTACACAAATATCCTGAAAGATGTGAGGATTTAGGTCATGACAAACGACAACCTCGGAATCCTAAGACAAGTTAGGGCTTATATTGTACAACAGAGCTATACAAAGGCCTAAAGATAAGGTGAGGGTTTACGTTGCATGAACAAACTACCCCGAAGTCCTATGGCTTGGTTGTTTAATTCTAAGGAAGGAAATTGGTTTAACTGATGTAGACGTGTTTTGTTGTTGAAGATGGCCGTGTTGCCCACCATGCTAGCTTCAAGCTCCTTGTAGTGATGAGTTTAAGTTTTCTAGTGTGTCAAGTTATGATGTCAAATCAGATGTCCATATGGTTGTAGTTAAAGTTGATTAGAGTGACACCGGTTAGGATCTTACGGTTCCCTTGTTCCAGTACCACTATTTTCTATTGGATTCAATTAGTCCAAATGAATATACTAAACTCAACTTAATGAGTTTCATACTTTCATTTAGACCGTGGGAAGCCTCGTTAGCAACCGTAGGTTACCTCCTCCTAAGGATTCTCGATCATCCGATAGAGACGTCTTAATTTAGTTGCAATTGTTGTTTTGTGATGTTTGTGATTAAAATTTGAGGTGTTTTATATTTTGAATGTTGTGGCGGTGAATTTTATATTGGTTGATTTTAGTTTTGGTTTTGGTTTTGTTGCTATCCTAGCAATTTTAATTTTCATGCAGGGTGACATCGTTGTTTAACATGCAAGTTTGTGTTTTTTGTTCATACATGCAAGTGAGTAAGTACAGTAACATACTGAAATTTAAAGTACGGGAAACTAGAAATGCAGGTAAAATAAAAGCCTACCTGGATGGTCTTCCCGTCATCTTCAACTAAAACTCAAAATGCATGTGAGAGCATTTATATGTAAAAGTATTTTATGTAAAGTGGGAAAATAAGGTTTTGGTGATCTAGCAAATCTTAAATCATATCTTGGTGAACCCCTATTAATTCATCTGAGGATGATTTCATTAAGCAAAACACACTAAGTTTAGTAGACTTCTGAGGTATCCAAAAGGTCAGGAGAAAGAAGCAAGTTCATGCTTCCCTCTCACCACCCGATGAAAAATCTCAAGCTCATTTAAACTTATTATGTTGCTTAATAATCAATCCTGTAAATACCTCTAGTGTTTAG
>JXCR01147334.1:150547-172494 GCA_002079205.1 Phalaenopsis hybrid cultivar
AAAAATAATATAAAATGTGTATGAATATCTCAACATATTTTCCTTTGGTCACCTAGGTCACTACTAAGCCCTTAGGACCTTGGTGGACATATTAGTAATTTTTTAAAGAAATTGAATTTTAAGTTATAGTGATTCATCATCAAAATGTTTGAATGTCATTTGAACACCAGATAGATGTATTAAATTAGTAAGTTATTAACATCCAAAATCATACCCCTAAGTCTAGGATCATTTAATTTAATAGATCTCAAAATTTTAATGATTTAAGAAATTGCAAATTTATCCTTTAATTAAAAAAAGTGAAATTGGTTTCTACCAATTAATCTCTTATATTTCAATCATTTAAACATGTTAATTAAGACCAAAGTTTTCCCATCTTACCCTCTTGAATTATGCCTAAATGTTAATTAGGGCTAGATTTTCAAAATTGCACTTTTGCNCTAAACATGTTAATAAAGATCAAACTTTTCCCATCTTACCCTCTTGAATTATGCCTAAATGTTAATTAGGGCTAGATTTTCAAAATTGCACTTTTGCCCCTAATGCTCTATCACTTCATAATTCATCAAATTTAATTCAAATGACTTTGAAATTTTTATCTCACCTCAATCATGAGTCAATTAAGACATAAGAGGAGAAAATGTGATTTTTCAAAATTTAATTTAATTTACATGATTATTTACATTCAAAAATAGGATTTTTCAAAGAAAATTTAATAACTTGACCTAATTACTTGAAATTTTTACTGGAGATAGACTTAAACTAGAAAATCACTTAGAATAAATTTCATGATTTTTTTTTAGTTTATTAGAATTATTAGAATTATTTTAAGTTATGGGGTATTAATTAATAACAAAATATTTCAAATATGGAAAATTAAGTTTTTTTTTTAATTTTTATTAAATTTCTCTGAGGTTAAAGAACCAAGAAGAACAAATTTCACATTTTTATGATTTTTCTTTGAATTATTAGAATTATTTAGATGAAAATTTTTAAAAATCCTTTTTAAGCCCTTGGAAAATTATTTTTTAAGGTTTTAAAATTTAATGTTTTTACTTAGAAAATTAGGAAAAATATTCTAACTGCTCCCAAGTGCTTAGAAAATGATTTAGAACATTTTTATGAATTTTATTAATTTTATGACTTTTATTATTTTTTTATTATTTAAATATTCAAAATATGCTTAAAAAATGAAAATTTTATTTTAATTACAATTTTATTTTTAGAAAATCTTTCTGATCACAGAAAACTCCCAAAACCAATTTTATAATTTTGTAAGTTATATTTTGATTGTTAAAAAATTATTTTTAGTGTCAAAAATGCTATTTAACTTAGAAAATCAGATCAGGTTGCCAAATGAACTCCAAATATTTTGAAATTTTTATGAGGAGTCCTCTAAACTTTAAATTATAGTGAAGAATCAAAATCCAATCNAAATATTAGCCTATTTGGGGACATTCTTATAGGAGTTCTACATGCAGTCCTATAAGCCCACAAAGCATTGTCAATTTTGACTGACCAATCCATTTTTGTTGGATTCATAGATTTTTCCAATATCCTTTTAATTTTATGATTGGATAATTCAGCCAAACTACTTGCATGAGAATGATAAGCAGTAGCAATTCGATGGTTGATATGATAATTATTTAATAATTTCTCAATTATTGCATTCGTTAAATGACTTCCCCCGTCAGTTATGATCGCTCTCAGTATCGCAAATCTACAAAATATGTGCTCTCTTAAAACTTTGGAACACTTTAAACATCACATCAAGGTAAAGCAACAGCTTCTATCCATTTGGATACATAGTCTAATGTTATCAATATATATAAATTTCCAAAAGATGGTACAAAATGGTTCCATGAAATCTAATCCCCAAACATCAAATATCTCAACTTCCAACACATAATTGAGGGGAATCTCATTTCTTCTGAAATATTGCCTACTCGTTGACAACGAACATAAGTTTCGATATAAGCATTAACATTTCTAAAGATTGTAGACCAATAAAATCAAGATTGCAAAATTTTATATGTTGTTTTATCAACACCAAAATGTCCCCAAAAATCAGAATTATGATATTTTTTGATAATTTCATAAGTTTCTTCTAAGGGCACACATCTTCAAATAATTAGATCTTTTACTTTTTTACATAAAAATGAGTCATCTCAAACATAAGATTTTGCTTCAGATAAAAATTTCCTCTTTGTTGATATGTCATTCCACATGGTATAATATTAGTAACAACAAAGTTCATGATTTCATCATATCAAGGAACACGCCACTCATTAATACTGAATGATTCTTCATCTGGAAAATGTTCATTAATTTTTTTTTCAAAATAGAGTGATTTTTCTATTTCAAGCCTGGAGAAATGATCAGCAATTTGATTCTTGACTCCTTTTCTATCTCTATCTCAAAGCCAAATTCTTGCAAAAAAAAGAATTCATCTTATCAGTCTTGGTTTTGCATCATTCTTTTTAATTAGATATTTAATTGCATAATGATCAATATGCACAACACATTTAATTCCAATTAAGAATGATCTGAATTTATCAAAAGCATATAATATTATTAATAACTCTTTTTCAGTTGTGTTATAATTATTTTGAGCTTCATTAAGATTTCTACTAGCATAGTAAAACACTTTGAAAATCTTGTCATGCTTTTGTCCTAAAACAACTCCAATAGCATATTCACTTGCATTACACTTTAATTCAAATGATTTTTTCCAATCCGGTGAAACAATATTTGGTGTAGTGACTAATTTTTCTTTTATTAGCTCAAAAGCTTTTAGGCACTCATTATCAAAATTAAAAATTACATCCTTTTCAAGCAAATGACATAGAGTCTGGGCAATTTTTGAAAAAGTCTTTAATAACTCACCTATACAATCCAGCATGTCCTAAAAAATTCTTAATTTCCCTCACACTTGTTGGGTAAGCTAAATTAGTGATCACTTGAATTTTTGCAGGGTCTACTTCCATACCATTTTTTGATATATATTATTTTAAAACAATTCCACCTGCTACCATAAATTGACATTTTTCTCAATTAAGGACTAAATTCTTTCTTAACAACTTCTTTCAAAATGAGATTCAATCTCTTTTGAGGATCATCTTTGGGTTTGTAGTTCTTTTCCATATGAAATATATACTTACAAATTGAAGGATTGTTTCCTTTAATATCAGCAATTGTCCATCCAAAGACTTTCTTATAATTCTTCAAAGTTTTCATTAAACTCACTTCTTCTTCTGTAGTTAATTTTGAGGAAATTATAACAGGTAATACTGAGGAATCACCTAAAAATGCATACTTTAAATGTTCAAGAAGTAACTTCAACTTAAGTTCAGGAGGTTTTTCAATCGATGGACAAAAATATTTATCTTTTTTGTCGTGTCCAAAACTTCAAAACTTTCTCAAACATAATTCAAAACTTCCTTATAAAATTCTCAAATTGATCTAATTCCTCTTCTTGCTATGTTCTAACTCTTTCATTTCAGATTTCTCTTCATAAGTTGTTTTGAAATGACATTCACTCAAATATTTTATCACATTCTATCTGTAACATTCATTATCTTTACATTTTGCAGGATACTTCATTGATTTTAAAATATTAAACGTAAATGTTTAATCATTGACGTGCATAGTTAATTCTCCTTTTTGCACGTCTATCATTACTCTTCTTGTAGTTAGGACTCTTCCTGTAGCTAGGAAAGGTCTCCCTAAAATTATAGGTATCTCATTATCTTCCTCCATATCTAACATAATGAAATTAATAGGAAAAATAAATTGATCTACTTTCACTAATACATCTTCTATAAATCCCTTAGGATATGTTATTAAATGATCTGCTAACCGCGGAGTTACAGTAGTAGGGGATATTTCTCCTAATCCCAATCTCTTAAATATTGATAATGACATAAGATTAATGCTTGCTCCTAAATCACATAAAACTTTCCCATAAAATCTGTTTTCTATTGCACATGGAATTGTGAAGCTATCATGATCTTTAAGTTTTCCTGAAAGTTTTTTTTGAATTATAGCACTGCACTCTTCAGTAAGGGCAACAGTCTCATTATCTTCGAACTTCATTTTTGTGTTAAGAATATCCTTCATAAACTTTACATAGTTTGGCATTTGCATTAAGGCTTCAGCAAATGGAATATTAATTGTAAGCTTTTTAAATATTTCTAAAAATTTTGAAAATTGTTTATCCAATTTTTATTGACAAAGTCTTTGAGGAAATGGATGTGGTGGTTTTTTCAAGTCAATTTTAAGTGGAAAAATAGGTCTCTCTAAACCTTTCAGAGCGTCCTCTTCATGCTCTTTAATTTCTTTTTTCTCTACTTTAATCTCTTTTTAAACTCTACCTTTCAATTCTCTTCCGCTTCTGAGTTGAACGACTTTTACTTAGTCTTAATTCTGGTCTTTTGAATTTACTTTTGTGTTACTAGGAAGTGTTTCTTCGGATCCATTACTTAATGAATTTACTATTTGTCCTAATTGATTCTCAATATTTCATATTGTTGCTCATTGACTTTGTAATTGATTTCCCATTTGTAACCCCACTTCTTCTATAGACAACTTTTTCTTTTTGAATTGTGGATTATTATTAAAACATGGAGGATAAGTAGGTNACTTCTGAGTCAGCTGCCACGCGTCACGCCATATTGTCCTGGATGACCATCCGGCTAGATCTCCACCGTCCATTCAATACACGCGAGGATGGACGACATCCGTTCATCGTCCCCGATGGCTTTAACCAAGAGCTGTCCATCTTAAAATCTTAATATCTTTCTCATTTCTCAATTGATTTTAGTGATTATTTTTTTTAAAATGTTCGTCTTGAAGAGACGAATACATCTATATGGTAAACATGCTATGAAATCAAGCCATTATAGATGTAGAACTCGCGAAGGTTCGGGAGAGGAAGTGAGTTATACCTTTGCTTCGAGAAGTGTAGCCTCAATCAGAGATTCTTCACACCTTTGTTATATCTTAAAGAGCTTAGGGATGAAACCTCTGGCTCTGGTATAAAGCCTATGTATGATTTTGATCAAGGCCGATTTTGGGTGTTGGTTGAGAGCTATGGTAGAAGCTCTGTGGAAGGGGAATTTGATGGGGCTTTGGCTTCTTTCACTCTTGTGAAGGTGTAGAGCCTATGTATGATTTTGATCAAGGCCGATTTTGGGTGTTGGTTGAGAGCTATGGTAGAGGCTCATATATATGATTTCGACCAAAGCCGATTTTGGGTGTTGGTTGAGAGCTATGGTAGAGGCTCTGTGAAGGGGGATTTGATGGGGCTTTTGCTTCTTTCACTCTTGTGAAGGTGTAGGACCAATCAAGAAGGGGGATTTGATCGGGCTTTGGCTTCTTTTACTCTTGTGAAGGTGTAGAGCCAATCTATTGGAAGTTTGGTGATGTGTAGNTCAAATTATTTTTTTCCAATTAGGTGAAACAATAATAGGTGAGTAATTTCAGTTAACCTAACAACAAAAGATCATTTAATTTAAGTTGAACCCTAAAAAGTAGAGTTTCGGTATGTGACCATTACTTTGAATATTTTCTCAGTTTTATGATCTTTGATATCCACAACTCAATAGGGATAAACTTTTATCACAACAAATGGGGCCATCCATCTGGACCTAAGTTTGCCTGGAAATAATCTTAATCTTGCATTATATATCAAAACTTGTTGCCCTGGCTCAAAATTTTTAGTAAGAATCCTGTGATTGGGCCTCATATTCATCTATTCTTTATAAATCTTAGCACTCTCATAAGATTCATTCCATATCTCTTTAATCTCATTTAATTGCAATAGTCTTTTCTCACCAGCATTCTTTAAATTATAATTAAATTCTTTAATAGACCAATATGCTTTATGTTCAAGTTCAACTGGTAAATGACAAGCTTTCCCAAATATTAGCCTATTTGGGGACATTCTTATAGGAGTTCTACATGCAGTCCTATAAGCCCACAAAGCATTGTCAATTTTGACTGACCAATCCATTTTTGTTGGATTCATAGATTTTTCCAATATCCTTTTAATTTTATGATTGGATAATTCAGCCAAACTACTTGCATGAGAATGATAAGCAGTAGCAATTTGATGGTTGATATGATATTTATTTAATAATTTCTCAATTATTGCATTCGTTAAATGACTTCCCCCGTCAGTTATGATCGCTCTCAGTATCGCAAATCTACAAAATATGTGCTCTCTTAAAACTTTGGAACACTTTAAACATCACATCAAGGTAAAGCAACAGCTTCTATCCATTTGGATACATAGTCTAATGTTATCAATATATATAAATTTCCAAAAGATGGTACAAAATGGTTCCATGAAATCTAATCCCCAAACATCAAATATCTCAACTTCCAACACATAATTGAGGGGAATCTCATTTCTTCTGAAATATTGCCTACTCGTTGACAACGAACATAAGTTTCGATATAAGCATTAACATTTCTAAAGATTGTAGACCAATAAAATCAAGATTGCAAAATTTTATATGTTGTTTTATCAACACCAAAATGTCCCCAAAAATCAGAATTATGATATTTTTTGATAATTTCATAAGTTTCTTCTAAGGGCACACATCTTCAAATAATTAGATCTTTTACTTTTTTACATAAAAATGAGTCATCTCAAACATAAGATTTTGCTTCAGATAAAAATTTCCTCTTTGTTGATATGTCATTCCACATGGTATAATATTAGTAACAACAAAGTTCATGATTTCATCATATCAAGGAACACGCCACTCATTAATACTGAATGATTCTTCATCTGGAAAATGTTCATTAATTTTTTNATCAAATGTAGTCACAAAGATAAAAATTTATCTCAAATCCTCTCCACCAAAATCTTGAAGTTCCTTTGAATCTCTTCCTTCACTTACAATACAAACTATCACTCAAAATAAAAGTAAAATGGGGCGGCGACGTGTGGCTATGGGCGTCGGTGGTGTGTGTGGGTGATTGGAAGGGGTTGGCAATCCTTTAGTNGCCAAATGTAGTCACAAAGATAAAAATTTATCTCAAATCCTCTCCACTAAAATCTTGAAGTTCCTTTGAATCTCTTCCTTTACTTACAATACAAACTATCACTCAAAATAAAAAATAAAAGGGGGCGGCGACGTGTGGCTATGGGCGTCGGTGGTGTGTGTGGGTGATTGGAAGGGGTTGGCAATCCTTTAGTTCTTCAATCCAAGTCTTCTTTTATAATTTTCCAAAAGGTGTCTTGGTGTCTCTTCAAAATGTATCTACATTCAATGAATCTTCCAAGATTTGCCTCTTTTCAAAAGCCAATTGAATGTATTTTCGTGTCTATTAACTANCCTCTTCAAAATGTATCCACATTCAATGAATCTTCCAAGATTTGCCTCTTTTCAAAAGCCAATTGAATGTATTTTCGTGTCTATTAACTTTTTCCCACGTTTTCACTAACAAACATCTCTTAAAAAATTCGTCTAAATTCATTGCATCGCCAAATACTTCTGGCGCTTAAGCGCGAAGTACCGGGTGCTTAGGCGCGGACTTCTCTATTTTACTGGCGTGTAAGCACAAGTTCTGGGCGCTTAGGCGCCACAATTCTTTTGCACACCCTCTTCATTTTTGCTCTAAATTTGATCCTTCTCACCCCTTTCACCATTTTTCATCCATTTAATTGACCTGAAAGAAAAACACACAAATACATTTCATTAAAGCGCAATATCTCAAAAATAGGTATAAGAAAGTNTCTCACTCCTTTCACCATTTTTCATCCATTTGATTGACCTGAAAGAAAAACACACAAATACATTCCATTAAAGCGCAATATCTCAAAAATAGGTATAAGAAAGTGTGCATAAGACTATATATTTTAGGTGTAGCAACTATCCCAAAGATGTAATTAACCAAGTGAGATACGTCTCCTTGGGAGCATTCATGACCCCATAACAAGCATCTACACCTGAACTTCTAGTTATGAGTAGTCTACGTAGGTAGTTTATTGTGGATATTGGTCCAAGGTGTTTTCGCCCGATTTTGTTTTAGAGGGCATACTTGACCAATCCTTACAATGTTTACCACACATAGGCTCTCCACATTTTATTTTTTCTCTTGTTTGGTGTCTTTGTTGTATGTCCATCTTTTCTAGTTCCTCTCTTCTAACTTGACCAAAAACATGAGGGAGATGCTGACAATCTAGGGGGAGCTTTTTAGAGATGTGAGGGAGCTTCAGAGCACTCATGACACCATGACGTGGGAGCTAGATGATCTGTACCGCTAGTCTGCCTGCTACACCGAGCAGCACCAACACCAGTACTAATATATTCATTAGTGGATGGGAACTTTCCAGGAGCCCTAGGGGTTAAGACCTGTCCCTCCACCACCACCATTCACCATTTAGAGTCCTACTCAAGACACTATGGAGGAGAGCGATTAAGAGGAGTGGGGAGAATTGTACTTATTTTTTATGGTTGGTTTTGCTGTACTGATTATCTTTTTATGCATTGACTGATGTGTTGATGTGATTTAAGACTTTCTCTCTGATGTTTATATGATGATTCAACGTACTGATGAGATTGTGGCTTATTTTCATGTATTACATTTTCCGACTTCATTTACTGTCTTTCTTCATGTTTACCTGCACTTTTACTACTAACACTCTGATAGCATGCTTCCAGATTTTTTTTTACCTGTTGTAGCTTGAGCTGTGATTTATAAACCATATAATTTTATGTTCTACTGTTACATGACTCGTATGTGGCCAGAAGGGTGTGGAACAAGTTTGGGGGAGGAGCCATTATTTTGTTGGCTGCCGACAGTTATTTCTTTAACTTGTTGAGATTTTATGTACTACCTGCTTTCATACATCTTGGTCTATTAATTTTGGGAAAGTAAAAAATTACGTTAAGAAAAAGTGAAATTTATTTAAAGTTAGGATGGAGGTGAATATCAATAATTATATGTCANACTAACACTCTGATAGCATGCTTCCAGATTTTTTTTTACCTGTTGTAGCTTGAGCTGTGATTTATAAACCATATAATTTTATGTTCTACTGTTACATGACTCGTATGTGGCCAGAAGGGTGTGGAACAANTCTAACACTCTGATAGCATGCTTCCAGATTTTTTTTTACCTGTTGTAGCTTGAGCTATGATTTATAAACCATATAATTTTATGTTCTACTGTTACATGACTCGTATGTGGCCAGAAGGGTGTGGAACAAGTTTGGGGGAGGAGCCATTATTTTGTTGGCTGCCGACAGTTATTTCTTTAACTTGTTGAGATTTTATGTACTACCTGCTTTCATACATCTTGGTCTATTAATTTTGGGAAAGTAAAAATTACGTTAAGAAAAAGTGAAATTTATTTAAAGTTAGGATGGAGGTGAATATCAATAATTATATGCCAAAAATGATTTTCCTCTACCTAAACATAAAAATCTTTGGAAATTTGTAAAAGAGGATTTCTAAAATTAAGGACTTCTCATTAAATTTACTTAAGCCTTAATGTTTAATTTTAGTGAGAGATTAACTTGATTGAATTTATTTAGGAACTATGAATTATGATAAGGGGTGGGTAAGCATTTGATCAAGAGAGTTAGAATTTAAAAAGAAAGAAAAAAAAGGTTTAATGCTTAAACAGATACAATAATTCTTGCAGGCCTCATATATATATATATATATATATATATATATATATATATATATATATATAAGAAAAAAGGGGGATATTGAAATGTCTATTCAAGAATTATACGAATGGTCTAGAGAAGAATCTTAAGGTTAAGTACTTTCAGATCCAAAATTTTGATATTCTAGCCTCCACCCTATGCCAAATGATTTACCCCTATCTTTATTAGAAATCTTAGGAAATTTATAAATTCATGAAAAGTTAAGGGGAAGATATAGTTGTAATAATAATAAGTGCTTAATCACTCTTAGTGTGGAGAATGAAATCATAATCCTACCAATCTAAATGAGAAAAATTATTATATTTGAATAAAAGGAGAATCATGATAGGAATAACATTGTAATATTAGAAGAAATCCTAACTTGAAAATAGAGATCATGTAACTTCAACAAGTTTTTCACTTCCTCTCTATTAATAAGACCAAGAATTGCATAAAATAAAGGCCTTTATTTCCTTGAAAATTTTGAGCAAAGTAAAGTTATTACTTTAAGGAAAGTAATGGGTAAAGTTTGAGGGAATTGACATACGTCATATTTCTAATCTTTGTATGCTTTAATTCCATCAAATTTCCAAATTAAATGCATGATTTTACTCTTTTAGAAAGTTGGAATTATATTTGGTATGTTAAAGGAGGACTAGGATAAAATCGGTGCAAAATGAGGAATTTTAGGATAATCCAGATTAGCGTAGCCACACCTAGAATTGGTGTGGCCATGCCACTTGAGCAGTGTGGTCAAGCTGATTTTGGGTGTCTTCACGCTCAAATGCTGAATAAGGCCGCGCGATGGAGCATTTGGCATAGTTGCGTCAAATCATGGAGTGACTATGCCACCCAACCCGAGCATGCGACACAATTACACCGCAGGTTGGACATTGTCACACCAACTTATATTTTCTATTTTGGAAAGACTTTAGTGCTGGATTCTAACGAAATTGGGAAGAATTTTGAACTGATGGTATAAAAATAACTTAATTAGAGATTTTTGGAGAGCTTTGTGGAGGAAATTGCAGAAGAAGGCTAGGGTTTAAAGAGAGATTTTTCTTCTTCTCTCAGATTTCTCAGTTCTGTTTTTCTAAGAGAGTTTTTCAAGAGAAGTTGAGTATTGCTCTTGTAAGAGAGGAGATCAGAGGGCCGTAAATTATTTTTATTTCAATAAAAGTATTTCTTGCAGGTTTTATTTCAATGAAATTTTCCTTACCTTTCTCTCAAGCCATGAGTTGCTAAAAATTTTTCGTGCCTTTGTGATTTTCGGATGGATTTCTTTGTTTGGTTTTTGTTCATGATTTCTCATATATGCTTTTCTGCGCTTGAATTTAATAAATATTGTCTGTTAACCTTCTGGTCATCGTTTACTCATTACCTAGCCAGTTAGGACATTAAAATCTAGTGTGATCTATGACTTCAGCAGAAGCGTAGTAGAATGATTAGGTTAATAACGAGATCCGAGTAAAATAGAAATATTTTATTCTAAATTTTGCAACCATTGGCAAGGATTTGAATTTATTGGGGATGCATAAAGATAGGCGGAAGCTATTTTTGTGGAATTCTAAATTTTATTGAGATCTAGTCATACGAACTAGAAGAATACAATATCCCTGGTTTACAACAACGACGAAAGAGGAATTGACATGAAAATCAAGTCAAGTGCCACACCTGAAGCACAGAGGGATGATCTTCATTAATATTGGAAAAACACCAAAGGACTTGATCCGCTCTTTCTTCTATTATATTTTCTGAAAATTTTGATAGGATTAGTATTTCCCTTTCTTGTTTTCTGATCTCGCCGAACTAGATTGGAATATCTAGTAAACTATAAGTGTACTGTTTCAAATTTATTTTTTTAACTCGCTTCCTCATAGGAACGATACGCAGTGCAGCTTTAAAGCCACATACTACTTGGACACGTATACTTGAGTGAAGTGACCACCTGCTTCGCAGTGCTTTTGCAACCATCAAGATGTGGTAGGGAAAAGTTTACTACAGTTGAAGAATATGAGGAAATTAGATTAGAGCTTATGAGAATGCCACTTTACTTTTTGTGCAATTTTGCCTACGTGGTTGTTGCCAACAAGGATGATATTTTCTTCTTAAGCCTATGCTTAAGTCAGAAAAAGAATTGGAATTCCACAAAGATAAATTTGCTTATCTTTATGGCATCCCTAATGATTTTCAGATCCTCGTTATTAGATGCAAGATCCATTATAAAATATTCACATTCTATTCAGATATTGTGGTTAATCTAATCATTCCAATATTCTTCTGTCAAATTCATAGTTCACGATTAATTTTAACACCCTAACGGGTTAGGTTAAGAGTAAACAAAGACCAAAAGGTTAACCAACAATATTTAACAATTAAAAGCGCAGAAGAAAAAAACATAAATGAGAAATCAACAACAAAATCGAGCCAAGAAATCCATCCACAAATCACAGAGGTGCGAAAATTAATTTAACAACTCATTGCTTGAGAGAAAAGAAAAAAAAAATCAGGTAGAGACGAGACGAGACGAGACGCTAAAATGCATTCTGAGCTTTGAGAAGTTAAGGTTGACAGTGGATATCTGCACACGGGAGGTGCATTGGAGATCGTTGGATCTCGAAGCGGAGAGGGTGCATAGATCTACTGGAAAGAAATGAAATATCTTTGAGATCGTTCGCGGCAAGGAATAAATGAAGTAGTTATGTCGTTGTGCAAGTTCCTCTTGTGCGCTCTTTGCAAGAGGTCTCTCCCTGAAGATTTTCTCCTCTGTGTTGCTCATTTTCTTGTTGATGACATGATCCACAGAGTCGTGTATGATGAACGAATTAAAATCTTCTCTACCAAAAAGTGTATGTCAGTGGGCCCTATTTTTTATTTTTTCTAAATAAAAATTTAGAAAACTTAATTGGAGCCCGTATACTTTTTCTCGCGACGAGGACATGTTTCAGCCTAGCGAGGTCTTAGCGTTATTTTTGGTCTATATATAAATACATAAGATTTAAAGAAGCACCTTGATAAAAAATAGACAGTTACATATTGACCATCTAAAATATTGATATTTATAAATTAGCCAACCAAGTGATTTTATTAACTACTGAATCTATGCATTTACGTGTGCCACGATCAAACTATTAAGAATTTGATGAAAATGAAAAATACGGGTGGAGTTTTACGATATTTGAGTTAGAATTAAAAGATAGATGAAAGAGAGTGGTTGGTTTGTAAATAGCAAATTTTTGGTGGTCTCTTTGCAATTGAATATGAAGAGTATAGACTGGTAANGTCAATATATAAATACATAAGATTTAAAGAAACACCTAAATAAAAAATAGACAGTTATATATTGACCATCTATAATATTGATATTTACAAATTAGACAACCAAGTGATTTTCTTAACTACTGAATCTATATATTTACATGTGCCACGATCAAACTATTAAGAATTTGATGAAAAGGAAAAATATGGGTCGGGTTTTACCATAAATTTTGATATTTGAGTTAGAATGAAGAGATAGATGAAAGAAAGTGGTTGGTTTGTAAATAGCAAATTTTTGGTGGTCTCTTTGCAATTGAATATGAAGAGTATAGACTCGTAANTGTCAATATATAAATACATAAGATTTAAAGAAACACCTAAATAAAAAATAGACAGTTACATATTGACCATCTATAACATTGATATTTACAAATTAGACAACCAAGTGATTTTCTTAACTACTGAATCTATGTATTTACGTGTGTCACGATCAAACTATTAAGAATTTGATGAAAAGGAAAAATATGGGTGGGGTTTTAACATTAATTTTGATATTTGAGTTAGAATGAAGAGATAGATGAGAGAGAGTGGTTGATTTGTAAATAGCAAATTTTTGGTGGTCTCTTTGCAATTGAATATGAAGAGTATAGACTCGTAAGGGAGAGTGAATCTGCCGGCAGTCTACCGAGAGGACCCTTCTGAAACTCTCGCAGAAGATCAAATGCCCGCTCAGTCGATCGATCTCGATCTCGACGGTTTTGAGCTCGACCCTGAGGATCTTCACCCCTCGATCCCCCTAAAGCAGGTACCTGCCGGCGACGTCTTTGAGNGGTAAGGGACAGTGAATCTGCCGGCAGTCTACCGAGAGGACTCTTCTGAAACTCTCGCAGAAGATCAAATGCCCGCTCAGTCGATCGATCTCGATCTCGACGGCTTTGAGCTCGACCCTGAGGATCTTCACCCCTCGATCCCCCTAAAGCAGGTACCTGCCGGCGACGTCTTTGAGGCTTCAAGGGCCGGCGACGTCGACCGCCTCCGCTGCCTCCTTGAATCCGGCGTCAACGTGAACGCTCGCGACCGGTGGGATTCCGTCGCCCTCTACTATGCCTGCCTTGCGGGCCATGTCGAGGCTGCCCGGATGCTCCTGGAGGCCGGAGCGATCTGCTCCGAGCACACCTTTGATGGGGATCGTTGCCACTACGCTGCGCTTAACCTACGCGTTCGTAGACTCCTCAAGGCGTTCGAGGCCAGGCCGCCGCCACTCGCTCCGTTGCCGGCCGCTCTGAGGGATACGTTTCTCAGCTGTCCGGCAAACCATCTGGCTTATCTGGAACGGTGCGATGATGTCAAAGACGCCGCTGCGTTGAGGGCTGCAGGTCAGGTTGCGCGCTATCACTCTCTTAGCAGTTTGCTTAAAGGTTTTTAGTTAGTTCTTTGTTTATCATGCTGGATCTTATTTATAAATTTGCAGTTTTGTTGTAAGTAATATCTTCAGGACCACAACAGTTTTTTTCTCTTTTGTTATGCTGAATGCCGAATTGTACATGTGGACTGGAATTCTTGGATGTGTGGTGTTATGATCTGAAGTGGGCCTAGTTTGAAAATTGAATTTTAAACTGAGAAAATTTTTTAACTAGTTATGGTGTTGGCAGTGATTGTTGATAATGCTAGAGTGGGNCTCTTTTGTTATGCTGAATGCCGAATTGTACATGTGGACTGGAATTCTTGGATTTGTGGTGTTATGATCTGAAGTGGGCCTAGTTTGAAAAATGAATTTTAAACTGAGAAAATTTTTTAACTAGTTATGGTGTTGGCAGTGATTGTTGATAATGCTAGAGTGGGTGGCATGGTATACATGATTTGTTTATCAAAGTAAACAGTGGTGTTCCAAACCTCGAGGTCCTATTGGTAAGAATGTAAGTTTAATATTGGATTCCATTAAAAGCTCTGGTGAACTATAAAGAAAATATGGATTGGTTGAAGTGAAAAAAGCAAATAATAAGAAAAAATATATATTTTGTTGCTTCAGTAACATTGTAGTACTTATTTTTTTCTTCTTGGGGCATATTGGTCTCAATTTTTGTTAGTTTTTGTTTGATTTATTTTTGGTACAAGTAAACCGATCAATTATATTGCCTCAGGTTGCAAGAAAATGTTTTGACTGTTTTTTATTCTAGTGATTTATGTCAACTGTGTATTCCTGAAGGGAGCACAACAATGAAATTCATTGCAAAAGTAGGGCCTATCAATGATAATAAAGAGCTTATGTGACACATGAGATTCCCACCAATGTAATTTCTAGTGAGGATTGATGTGCACACATTTACCTCAACATTATAAAGAGGTTGTTTAAGTGGTTTATTCAAGATAAAGTATCGGTCAACCGATTAAGTCAGTTGGGTTTGTTTACTTGAGGGCAGATGATGCGCTAATAAGATACAACAACAACAACAAAAAGAACAACAAATCCTTTTTTTTTCCCACTAAGTGGGAGTTAGCTATATGAATCCTTTTTTTCCATTGTGGCCTATATGATCATTTTTTATACACATGCCCAAGTCTTTTTAAGTTTACCTGTACCTTTCTTGCCAATAGTCAAATCCAAAAACATCTACTCTTCTAATAAGATCATCAGATGGTCGACTTTTAATGTGACTGAGCCATCTAAGACGACTCTTTCTAATCTTGTTTGTCACTAGAGCAATACCAACCCTTTCACGGATATATCCTTTTTCCCGGATATATACTAATAAGATAATTACATCAAATTAGTATATAAGGACTAGAAAGAAAAAATAATATATCAAAGATTCATAGAAATTGTACACGATAAAAATTGGAAAAAAAAAACAAAAAGATGATGCACAAAAAGTAGATTCAACATCTTGGATAACACTTAACAAAAATAAATGATTTTCTTGTTCAAAGGCCTTTTTTGTCACACATAGCATTGAATTTTCACTTCTTCATTGACATACCCATGTATAAACTTTTCTTTAGTTTCTTTTTATGTTTTTAGCGGCTAGTTAAATTCTTCTTTACTTATAGTGGAACTTTCCCGCACATGTTTTCTTTATTCCTCCTAGATGTTTTGATTGGACAAATATAATCCTTCATTGATTGAGATATGCTTCCATAACGAATATTTATGTGGGCAATTTCACTTATTTTAGCTTGGCATACCTTTAATCTGCTTCTTCTTCTAGGCTAGAACTTTTATGGAAATTCTCTAATCATAATAAAAAATCTAAGCAATTGATGGAATGAAATTGGTTTAAAAAAAAGTTCAATGCAGTAGCATTTCATTTTTATGAATTATAGGAGATCATAAAAAGTTAATGGATGGAATGTAGATGCTATAAAAATTATATAATAAGCAAACAACCATACAGATGTGAACTTCCAAAAATGTTTTCATGGAACAAAGATGCTAGAAAAGAAAAACTGTATATTTTTTTCCTTTAGAATCTATACTTTGACATAAGAGCTCTAATTATTTTTGAGCCTGCAACAACACTTTATTCGACTGCAAAGCATTGTACTTTAGTATACTAGTCACAATGTTGGCATATTACTAGCCAAGTCCCCCAAAAAAAAAAATCACAACACTGATAGAATAAATTCCACATGCAATGAAGCTGACTGAACCAATAGAGTTTATTTTGCATCATACCTAGTATAATAGTGTTGGAAGCACCAATGCATCAATTAACCTTGATTAGGGTCATGAGTTCATCTTCGCCAATTCACTTCATCAATTGTTAAGCACTTTAAAATGTGGCCAACTATATCAACGACATAGACAATGCATAGTTTGAAATTCGCCATTCTTCATTGCATTTTGTGAAAAGGGGGAATTACCTAAGAAGACTGAGAGATAACTGAGAACGCCACTAAGAAACAATAAATATTTGATCAATGTCCAAATCGTGAAGCCTTAGTTGAAATGTTTATTAAGTGTCTATCTTGTAGAAATTAAAGTGTTGAAGCTCGTGAGCACCAAAAGAGACAACTAGTGAAGTGTATTCCATAATAAAGTGCAAAATCTCCCAATTGTCGCTATGGAAAGAAGATTGAAGAATTATTGAAAAAAATATAGAAACTATGATTTTTTTCATGAATGCAGGGCTGGATTGAGCATTTTGGTGACTAGGTGTATAATAAATAAAATGAATAGAGGTACATTACTTGCTAGCTGGCTATATTAAGAAAGCAAACACTTTACGTTGTAGTGTCCCATCAACATGCATTTCAAAGCATATTGGAGTGCACAATGTGTAGAAATTTATAGCTAGGCAAAGCACAATTGCTCCATTAGGTGCACTACCCTTGCATTGATCCTTAGACATTGTGCCTCCCCCATGCTCTATGAGGGAGGGAAGAGATTTGTTCATCAATTTAAGGGTGAAGTGCCCCTTCTCTCATCAACATAAATTCAATTTATTCTTTCTTATGTGAATACATGAGGATATGGTGGGAACTTTGAAGATAAATGGTGGTGTAGAAGATAACTTGCTTGTTTGATATTTCTGTTTTTTTATTTGGGCGGGCTTGTTTTTTATTAGTGTAACTACCGTAGAAAGATTTTGATCCGAATGTTCCAAGGTCCATGTTTGTTACCTTGATATTATGCTGTAGCTATTTTTAGTGAAGTAATTTCATCTGTGGTTATGTTTAATTTACTTTTTTTTGTAAGTTCTTTCTTGTGCATGGCTTGATTTAGTAACCAATAAATACAAAATGTTTGATCTTACTGTGATGCATGATTGATGCCTTTATTTTCTAAGGAAGTAATTACATTTGAGTATAATTTACTTTGCTTGAAGTGACTAAGCTTCCGATTTTAGTTTAAGAGAATCACTATTTTATCACCTTATTTTATTTTTGTATATCTCATGTTCTTTCTATAGTAAACTTATAGTTTTCATAAGTAATGTTTTCTATTTTGCTTTTACGAATATTTTAAGGCAAGTCATGCATATGCTATGCAAATGGTTAGCCAAATTCACTTGGTTTAGATATGACACAAAGGATATCAAAATCCATATATTCTCTAGGTTAAAATCTTGTGATTATTTTGGACTCATATATGTAGATCTATTAATAAACGGATTGTATGCAAACTTATCAATGAGTAATATCAAATGCATGGTCTTTTATTTTGCATCAAAATAAATGATTCAAACTCATATTACTAATTAAGTTTGCTCATTAATTTGTGGGCTAAGTAGTTAAAATTTTTGTTGAGTTATCATCTTTTTCATACTTTTCAAGAAATAGCTCAAAATTTTTATATTTATATTACACACAATAGCTTTAGATAAATCATTCAATTTAACAACCTCATTAAAGTAAAATTTTGCTATATATGAGGAGTCAACAATTTTATTGCTTGAAATAAAGTGAGCCATTCTATAAAAGAGACGATGTCAAAGATGGAATTATGTTTCTTAAAAGTTGGTGTTTTTTTCATGAATTTCGTAATAACATCTTTTCAAGACTTATGAGGAATATGTATAGGTAAAAATGTGTGCACCTAGTATTATTTCTTTGCTCTTTAGTCGTTTGTCTAGTTTTGAGTGAAAATATTCTTGCAATATCTGTTTTTAAATATTTTTAGCTTTATCCATCCTCAACCATAGCATTGGTCAATGATCAACAACACTGCCAACATGNTCATTCTATAAAAGAAACGATGTCAAAGATGGAATTATGTTTCTTAAATGTTGGTGGTGTTTTTTTTATGAATTTCGTAATAACATCTTTTCAAGACTTATGAGGAATATGTATAGGTGAAAATGTGTGCACATAGTATTATTTCTTTGCTCTTTAGTTGTTTGTCTAGTTTTGAGTGAAAATATTCTTGCAATATCTCTTTTTAAATATTTTTAGCTTTATCCATCCTCAACCATAGCTTTGGTCAATGATCAACAACACTGCCAACATGAGGGGTGCGAGCTGTGCTTGAGTGAGCTCAAGTATTTTTCATCTCATCTTCTTAACTTGTCGAGTTGAACACGAGCTTTTCGCAAATACAAAGGTTACTTGAAATTCATATATAAATCATGTGATAACATATTGCCTTACATATGTACATATATCCATACAAATGATAATATATGATTATGAATATACACGATCTATGTACGATTAATCTTTTTGCGTAGTGTTCAATCTTGAGCATTCATTTCAACAATTGCATTTGATTTCTATTGAAGGTTTGAGCTTTCACTCGTATAGAAGTTTAATATAATTGAGCATTATTGCTGAATAGAAGTAATTTCTAGCCATTTTAATGTTTGTTTGTGGCAGCTTTTTTATTGCGTTGCTTTTCATACCACCAGCCACAACTATATTTAGCTACTATTTTCTTGTTATTTTCTGGAAATTTTTGTGTTGGAAAGTTTTTTTACAACTAGATCTACTAAATTGTGGTAGATGTATGAAGTTATTATATGAATTTTTCAAAAAATAAAGTATTTATAATGCCCACAATAATTTTCAACAAGTCATTTTATTAACAACAACTTTACAACCATCTTTAAAAATNGGAAAGTTTTTTTTACAACTAGATCTATAAATTGTGGTAGATGTATGAAGTTATTATATGAATTTTTCAAAAAATAAAATATTTATAATGCCCACAATAATTTTCAACAAGTCATTTTATTAACAACAACTTTACAACCATCTTTAAAAATTTTAGGTTTGTCTCAAACAAATCCTTACTAAAGCCCATAGGAGGATCCCGGTTCAGTTATTTCAGATAGAATGGTGGTAAATCTAAATGAGGGAAACAATTGCCAAAATTTGTTGAGAGGGTTTTTGGAAGCAATCAATTGAAAGATATTTTATATTCAAAATAACTGACTTCTGATCATAGCACTGTCATGACATGATATATGCTGAAGTCATCTAAAGCTGTTTTTGAGCAATTACTGTGTTGCGGAATGTAACACTACAAGGAAACTTCTAGCAGAATTTTATTTTGGCTTGTGGGTTCGATACTAACGGCAGGATGCTAGGAGTTTTGAGCATACCTAGTCATTAATCAGCTCAACCAAGATGTACTTTCCATCCAACTTACTCTTTTTGCATCTTGTCTACCATGTTGCTTTAGTTTGTGTGCTAAACAAAAAGTTTGAAGCAAATATAGTTAGTAAAAATTATCAAGCAATTTGAAGGAGTTATTCAAGCTGATATGACCTTTTCATGTTATTAGTATATATGCTAGATCCTCATTCCTAACGGACATTGTTTGAACTTTTTTAATTGAATTTGATCTTCTTTGAGCTATGACACTGAGTGTGTAAGTTCTAGGCATGAACCTGGACATAGTTTTCTAGATCCATGAATTTAATGTTGTAACAGTTGAGCACATTAAGATCCACTATAGCTGCATTGCATCACTCAATTAGGGATTTCTTACTTTCATTTACTCATACTCGATCTGTTTTACATATTTATTTATTGCAAGCTATTTTTTAATTTACAATTTGATAGAAGTGCGGAATCTAGTGGAAATTCTTTATTTTTCTAATTGTAGCTTCCCAATGATTAAGTTAATCTTTATGATTTCCCATGCTTCTATCATGGATGACAACATACACATGAATCTTCAATAAACAGGTCAGATGTCATTAAGTGAGGTATCCTTTCCCCCGGATATCACATTTTATGTTGATGGAAGACCTATTGAAGCGCACCGGGTAATCTTAAGTGCAAGATCGCCCTTCTTTAAGAGAAAGTTTGAGTTAGATTGGAAAGAGAGAAAAGAAGTGAGATTCTCCAGACATAAGCTATCTTATTCTGCATTGTACAGTCTTATCCATTTCTTCTACTCTGATAGGCTTGAAGTTGCAGTGGAAGACATGGAGGATCTTGCACGCACATGCAAAGCCTGCAAGTGTGAAGAACTACATAAAGTCTTGCAAAAGGAATTGATTCATCAAAAATATGCTGAGTATAAATCATTAAAGGAAGTGGATAATTCCCAGAAAAGGTTTATTTTGCAAGGCTTGTCCTTACCAGAGGAGGATAGACTTCCTTTTTCCTTGCGTCAAATTCTACAAACTTCCTTAACCAAGTCACTCTGCAATCATACAGATGATGATGCATATGAATTGCAGATGGGTCAATATGGCAACGATCTTGCTGATGTTTGTATTAAAGTGGGAAAAAGAATTTTTCGCTGTCACCAAGTTATACTGGCATCTAGGTCAGAATATTTTCAGGCTAGATTGTCTCGTATGACAGATTTCCTGGAAAATGATGATAGTCTATCACCGTCTTCGGTTCCTTTTTTGGAGGAGCATGAATTAAGTACAGAGGTTTTTGAGAAGATGATAGAATACATGTAAAAATGCGATTCCCTCCTTATCTTACCTCCCTTCAAAGTTTTCTGTTCCATTATTTTCTGGTAAACACAGTTGACAGTAAGTCTCCATGAATTCAGGTACACTGATGGCTTGAAGGATGTAGATCCTGATCAGGTAATTGTGCTTGCAATCATAATTCTTTCTAGTGTGTAATTAAGTTATTAATACAGAATTTGATTTATTAGGCAGGGGAAATATTCGACGCTGCTTCAAGATACTTATTGTTTTCACTTAAGCGGGCTGTTGCCGATGCGTTGTTATCTCACTTGGAAATGGCATCACCAGCCGAACTATGCCACTGGGTGATATTATCTGACATGTAGACTTTTTTATCCTATTTTAGTGTTACAACTACATCACGCGTTTATTTTTTATTTTGTCACAAAAAAAAGGTGAGGAATTATTTAAAAACTATCCATACATTTTATATTGTCATATCATGAAGAGCATTTCTGTTTTATTGTTTTTTGGTATGGAATAACATGAATTATATCAATTTGCACTTCGTATGTATATTGGACAGTTTAGATAATGCTATTTCTTCTATCATCTTCATCGGAACCTTTCTTTTTTAGATTTGCTACTTTGAAAACTAAGCGACAATACACCATTTAACTACCACATTTATATGCCTGCTCCTT
>JXCR01147334.1:172559-188196 GCA_002079205.1 Phalaenopsis hybrid cultivar
AGATGAAGTACACACTCTTTGAAATTGAGTACTTCTATTTTACATACCCTTTTCATGATTATAATTAGGTTAAGTCAGTTTGATTTATTATTATAATAATAAATAAATAAATAAATAGAGGGTAGAAACGCCATACTATGTGCCTGGATGTGATCTATAAGTTTTCTTAGTTTGACAGTAAAATTTGTATGTCTCTTTTCTGGCAGCTGGGAAACATTAGCTTTGACATATAATGCATATTTAGAGTTTTGTGGCGAAATAAAAAAATTTTGAATTTTTTTTTAAATTTTTGTTGGGTGTTTTGATATTACCTGTTGTTTGTCTTTCATTGTTTTAATCTAGTTATAAGGCTTGATTTTTTGTTTTATGTTGTTTTGGTCCTCTGCTTTCAAAGTTTATAGAAGCATATGACACAATCAACATGCATGCATGCTAGTAATTTTCTATTGAGACATTGACATACATACCACCCAATTCTTATGTATTTATATACCTAACACCTAAGCTTTAATTATTACATCTATACCGCTGAAATCCATCATATCACATAAAAAATATCACCATTTTAACTTTTTTAAAGTGAAGAGCACCTTTTTATGCATAGGAAAGGTGGCATGTATGTTGAAATTGAACTCTAGGTGTTAGATATGTAATCCAAAAAAATTGACTGGTATGTATGTAAATCTTTCTTTTGAATGTCTTTCATGGTAATGCTTAATTAGCAGAATTATTACTGGTGTTCATTTTATTATCTTTTTAAATTTTTTTGACAATATATCCTTATGGTATATCAAATCATAAAATCAAGATTGAGCCAAAATGTATGCTATATTAGAAATATAAATATGTTAAGTAACCTCCATCATTAAGCAAGAACAGCTTGAGGAATATTTCATCTTAGCTATATCTTTAACTTTTGTCTTCATCTTTTGTTGCCATCTTTAATGGTTGTTTTATTGCTTTAACGTGTCAGTTTGCTACTTAGTGTAGCTTTATACCTTGGCTTGCTCTGCTCCCCTTGATTTTAAGCCTATATTTGTCTTATGGTTGTGGCAATTCACTTATTGGTTTTTGATGATCCTCCACTTCATTTATTTCTTGTGTTTGAAGAAATTTTCTGATTGTTTTGCTACTTGTTTGTTTCATTCATCATGTAGCTCACACAATTGTCTGCTTAGGGTTGTCTCAGTTTTTATTTATTTATTTATTTGTTCATATATATCTTCTTTTGTGATGTCAGTTGCTGCAGTAGTGCTTCTCTCAGTTGGATCTTTGTCGTGCCGGCTTATGCTGCGCAAGCACCTATTACGACTTTATGGTGCCCCTTAGAGGTGTCGCGACACTCGACAACCCCGCGACAAGGCCTAATCAAGATGTTGGGATTTGACTCTCAGCGTTGCTAATCAGAAATGAAGATTTGAGGTTTGGTATACTATACCCAACTTCTTAAAGGCCAGTTGGGGTAGAAAAGGTGTGATCCTTGTCTTCATGATTACTATACGCGAAAAATTACTCCCACCGAGTGAATTTTTTTAAGGGTAAACATTGGGTTTTTATAATCCGGACCTAAGAAAATTGGCTAAACTTGGTTAGAGGAGGAATGTGGGCCTCCCACTTTGAAAGGGTTGTTTGCTAGTAAGGTCAAGCTTTTCCTAACATGAGCAATCCTATGTGGTTTTGATAATTTTGAACTAACAAATTAGTCGAAGCAGAGGAAAGAAAAGAAGTTGTAAACTTCCTTTTTGTATGTTTAAGCATGGGTATATGACCCACACTTGGGAAACTAAATATAGCTTTTGGTAACTTGGACTGAACCAAATTAGCTTAGTCGAAGATATGGGGCTCGAGCTCCCTTAAATGGTTGAAATATAAACCGAACATGGAAATTGGGATTTGGTGATTCGGACCCAGCCGAAAGCATCTAAATTAGGAAAGTGAACAAAAGAAGTACAACTCCTCCCAATTGTCTGGAAGATTGGAACCATGCAATAGATGGGACATTAACTTTATTGTAAGATTGTCTTGTNTGTATGTTTAAGCATGGGTATATGACCCACACTTGGGAAACTAAATATAGCTTTTGGTAACTTGGACTGAACCAAATTAGCTTAGTCGACGATATGGGGCTCGAGCTCCCTTAAATGGTTGAAATATAAACCGAACATGGAAATTGGGATTTGGTAAACCGGACCCAGCTGAAAGCATCTAAATTAGGAAAGTGAACAAAAGAAGTACTACTCCTCCCAATTGTCTAGAAGATTGGAACCATCATCAACTTTATTGCAAGATTATCTTGTCTTCTATTGTAATACCCTAAACCAAGGTGCGACTCGTGCTGGGGGAAAGTATTAAGCTCCTCTCCTTTTGAAGCATAAGAGATCTTTAGGATTTGGTTACCCAGACCCATTGGAAAGGGCTAAATCCTGAAAGTAAGAAAAATGAATACAAACCTTCATCCCTGAACAATAGAAGATTTGATTCACGCAACAAAGGGAACATTTTCTATGATGTAAGATCATCTTATCTACTTTTCTTAGGATCGATGCACTTTTAGCAAAGTCAAGCTTTGCTGAAGTTGGTGCCTCATCAAAGATGTTAAAAGAAACATCATGAGATCACATATGGAAAATTATGAAATATAAAAAGCAGGCAAAAGAACTCTAAACACAATCTTTTATTACTCAAATTAAGGTACAAGTGCATATGGAATGGCACCATGGCTCACTATTCATAATACAAAAAAGGGTAGAGTACAACAAGGAAAATCATCAATGATACTATTTTAAATGCCTCCCATTAATTGGGGTATCGGTGGTTACCATCCACATCTGCCAATAGGTAAGTTGCACCTTCGTAGATTTTTCCATGATCCCAAGCCGCTCTCAAAATTCCCGCAATGGCATTGATGAGAGACTATCAGAAGCCTTTGAATTAGTATGAACACTTTGATAATCAAACTATCTACTCCAAATGAAGGCTTTCATTCTCACAGGTATCCAATTTATGGTTTATACCCATGCACAGTGAGAGTAGTTTAACTTTCAAAGGAATGAATACCTTAGACCCAAGGGTCAATGCATAGGGCAGGACGGCCGTGGGGGTATAAAAAGTTTTATGATATGCCCAAAACGCTTTATGTAGTTGATCATGCCACTCTTTGTTATTATAATGAAGGTTCTTCCCGATCAACATTACTAAAATTTTATTGATGGCCTTGGCTAAATCATTTGTCCTCGTGTAAGAAATGGTAGAATATCGCAAATTGATGTCGTTATAATGGGCAAAATAATTTATCCTAGTATTTTTAAATGCTAGAATGTTGTCATAGATGATGCAATGAGGAACGCCAAAATTGTACACAATGTGGTGCTTGAGAAAGTGGATCACATTCTCAGCTTTTAATATCTTCTGACCATTTAGAGAATTAGTCAGTAGCTACTAAAATGAATTTGTGTCCTTTAAAGGATGGAGGAGTGAGCACCCCGAGTGTAAATGTACTGTAGGACTCAAATGGGCATCATACCGCTATGACACTATCAAATGCAGAGCATTAGTGGTTGGTGTAATAACTTGCTAAAAATTTGGCACTAGTGACACTTCTTAGCATACTCAATGTAATTTTAAGTCATAAAAATTCACTAATATCCCAAGCATTAAGCATTATCTTCATCTTGGTGTTGAGTTGATGAGATTTGTAAATCCCCTCATGTATCTCAGCCATGATCTTATGGGCCTCATTATTGCCAAGACAAGAGAGCAACATTTGGTCAAATAAGTATTGGTACAAAGCATCGTTCACTATGGTGAAAGAAAGAGCTCTCCTCTAAATCTTAGTCGCTAAAGAGCGATTATTAGTTAATGAAATCTTGTCACCAATTGTAAGATTAGTCTGCTGAGGTGGGTAAGACCTCTCCCTGTGGGCTTGCAGTTGCAACTGTGGGTATATCAAGGATTGTCTTAACCATTACAGGGTCTTTAGTCAGGTTGGACAATTCCTTAACCTATAGGCCAAAGCGTCTACCTCACCCATTCATTGATCTTGAATCTTAATGAGGTTCACATTGGGAGTACAAGCCATTAAGGTAATGACTTGATTGTGGTAACTCAAAAGCTTGATTTTAACACCTTATAAATGTTCGTTACTTGGTTTATCATGAGTTGAGAATCACCATATATTTTAGTTCTCCTCATGTTCATCTAATTGATAATCTTTAAACCTAGGATTAGAGCTTGATATTCCACCTCATTATATGTATGTGACTCCTTCAAGCTATAAGAAAAATGTAGGATGCCATGGTTAGGCAAGATGAATATGAGTTTAATCTCCCCCTTAATATGAGGAATGACTCTAGACAACTCCTCCTTTAAGGAAGGCACTCCACCAAAGTAAAGCTCCCATTCTAGGGTGTCAACCTCTAGAATGTGCTCGTCACAAAGATTATTGCTCAAAGACGAGTCAAGTGGTATAAGATGAGCAACTAAGAAGTTTACTAAGGCTTGCTAATTGAGGCAAATAAGTTGTATCGAGCGGAAGCTATAACATTAGCACATTTAGCTAAATGACCTGCCAAAGTAGGGTGATTCTTATGATATTGTAAGGGATCAACCCTTGAGATTGGACTAATATGATGAGACAGCATATAGTGTCTTAATTTTTTGATTAAAAATATCAATGTCAATCAATGTTTCTCAATTGTCAGTCATTTCATCTCAGTGAGGATGAAATGTCAACTCAAATATTACAAGGCTTTTTCTTTTATCTCATTGTTGGTTTGAGCTATTAGAGAACCCATTGACTTGTCCAACATGACGGTATGCAGAGTCAAGGGCTTCGCTGAAATAGGGACTGCCAAAACCGGGGACTTCATAAGGTATTATTTGATATTATATCAAATTCCTTCTAAAGACCTCATCCTAATGGATTTGAATCAAATTTGTGATATTTTACTTCATAAATCCCATGCTTTGATTCCTTATTTTGATGATTTTATGCTTGTTTGAGGTGCTCTTGTTATTTCTTGCAGGATACAGGTGGTAAGCGCTTCAGGTAATTAAAGACGAAAAAATGGCTAAAAGATCGATCACTAGAGCACCCAATCCTAGGAAAGGCTCTCTCGTGCCTCTGCAAGCACACTCGTGTTGCCTTACCAAGTATCTAATACACCCACACCATTGCCTAGTGTGCCTGCGTCGGCTCTCAGCTCATGCTGCCCTATTTCGTAAATTGACAAAATTAGGAGAATTTCTTACTAAATTTTGAGCCCTAATTATATAAGAACATGTAATTGAAGGCTAAGAGGAACACGTTGCTATGGAGGCTTTCCCTAGCTTTAGAAGAGTCTTTATAATCTTAGGGCTTTCTTTATTAGTTCTCTTTTGTGGAATATTTCTTGGGTGTTTTCTAAGAGAATTGTGAGTTGTGAGAGAGATTTGTGTGAACTTGTATGAGAGAGATCTACAGAGAGCTAGCATGATAAGGAAAGAATTGCAAAGTATTGCAAGGGGCAATTGACTCAAGTGTGTCTTTTGTACATTCTTATGTTGTTTGTCTTAATGTTTCAATGGAAATGTTTTTGTTTTCTTCCCTCATGCATAGTAGCTGATTTTATTTCATACTCCTATGATGCATGGCATATGATGAATCAATGTTTTAATTTATGAGTTTCCCTCAATGTTTTCTTATGCTTTAAATTTCATATGTTGATTTTGATTGTATTTTACTTTTGATCTAGTCAATTAAGAAGTTAAATCCTCTAGTGATCTAAGACTTCTAACATTGAATTTAAGAACAAGTAGGTTAACACACCCTCACCCAGCGGAATAGACATATTGTTAATAAGAGAGTGCAACCTTGTTAGAAGATTAGAGGGTTTTTGTGAATCCTTGCACGGTTAAGCCCCATTAACCGTAATATGAGTTTCTGACACTTATGACCTAGAAATAACATTAACGTAGAAACTCATTGGAAAAAAATATTGAGAAATCACTAGTCTAGTCTTACAAGAGTATGAAACTTTCACCTCTAAAAACTCTACTAAAACTTAGCACTATTTTCTGCTTGCTAAATTAGGATTTTAGAACCTTTAACTTTCTATAAGTTTGAACCCTTCATAATAGACTTAACGGTATGTATACTAGAACTTAACTAGTTAGAAAAGTTGACACGTTTCTTTGTGGGATCGATACACTAACTCTAATTATGTATATTACTTGATCAACATATATGCTTGGATGATTGGTTGATTGTTTCACAATAATATATGGTAACAAGATTTTGATTCTAAACTAAAGAAGAAAAATATTACAAATTTGATTCACATCAACTCCCTTGAACTTATCTATTACTTTCAAAAGTAAACTTATATTTAAACTAAGATTTATTTAAATAGTTTTCATACCTCTCTTGTGAGAATTTTTATTCTCTAACAATACAAGTCATAATAAATGATGCACAAGTATCATCTCAAGGTTAGATTTTTATTAATTTTTAATAACTTATCATTTTGTTAATTCACTTCTTCTAAGCCTAAACAGATCTCAAATCAATTAATTTATTATGACTAAAATATTTCAATTACCCTTAACTATTTTTAAGTCAATTAACTATCAATCAAACACCTCAAAATTTCTTAACTTTCTCTTGACTATAATATAAAAGAATTACATTAAGAGAGTTTTTAAGTTTTATTAATTAGTAAAAAAAATTTATACACAATTTTTTATGTTTATACTTAAGCTTAAACTTCACAAAATAACTGACCATGCCCAGGCAAACACGTCAGCGATCTGTGAGCTTTGTCCACGGATTAGGCCACGAATAACTGCATCGTTTCACCGAAGTCAATCCATGGCTCACTAACCATTCGATTGATCTCCGCCATTGATGCACCACCAATCAGACGGCCATAGAGGGCTCCGCCACCGCCTTCCTAGCCTATAAATAAGCGACCAACACTTTTTAGCACGGTGCACGCACAAATGACAAAGGCATACTCCACTTCTTTGAAGAAGAACAGAAGAAATTATCTAGCAAGCCTCCTCCTCTGGTCAAACCTCTTCTCCCAGTAAGTTTCTTACTTAGTCCTCTTTTAATTTAAACATTTACTTTCATTAAATTCCAAGTTAGCTTTAGGCTACGTTAAGCAACTTAATAGCCTTGGATTAGGCTCGGGTTTGGGTTCAAGTCGACCCGAACCCAACTTCTCAAACCCATTTGCCAGATTCTACCCAAATCCTAGACCTAACCCAACCCAGGTTTAGCTCAAACCCTAACCTGACCCAAGTATGAGTGAATCTAGACTTGACGCAAACCCTAAACCTAACCCAACAACCCAAACCTAAGCAAACCCGGGCCAATGCAGTTAGCCCGAGTGAAAAACAATTCGAACCCACACCAAACCAAACCCAATTCGGGTCAACCCAGCTTAACCCGTGGCAAACCCAAATCAAACCTAAGCCAACCCAGGTCAACCCAGGTTAACCCAAAACCAAACCTAACCCAACTCAGGCCAACCATCTTAACCCAGGTAAAGCCCAAACCAAACCTAAGCCAGCCCGGGTCAAACCCGATTCAAACCCAAATTAAACCTAACCCAGCTCAGGTCAACCTAGCTTAACCAAAGCAAAAGCCAAACCAAACCTAACATAGCCTAAGTTAACCCAACTTAACCAGGGCTAAACCCAAATCAAACTTAACCCAACTTAGGTCAACCCAACTCAACTCGGGTCAACCCCAAATCAATTCGGATGTAACCTGGGTTAATCCAGCTTAACCTGGATCAACCCAAATCAATCCTAGCTAAAATTGAGTCAACCTATCTTAATCTTGGTCAACTCAAACCAAACTAGCTTAACTCGAGCTAGCATAGGTTCAGCCTAGGCCCAAACTAGTTGACTCATAAGTCATATCACATATTAGCTTGATCCTGAGCTAACCTTAGTTGAAAACTTAGCTTACCTCTGCTTGATCCTAGCTTAAGTTTAATCCAAGGCTAAACATATGTTATTTTATTTAAAGCATGTTTTTTTATGTTTCATTTCATATACCAAATAAACAAAAAATAGTAAGACAAAAACAAGGATAAGAACTTCTCAATTTTCTCTGTAAACATCAATAAATCAAATCATAAATAATATAAACTCAAAAAATAGCAAAGATCTCATTTCTCAATATGATTGGAACAAAACATGAATTAAAATATTGGGATGCAAATAAATATCCAAAACACACAAAGATAAAGAACGAGAATTGAACCTATGTAGATCCTTCACAAATATTAGGTTAGCTAACCTAGATACCAAACTGAGGGCCACACACTTACCCAACATTAGTCTGAGTATAAAACTCTAGGTTTGTTCAGGTGGTACCTAGTTAGTGCTAGGGACTATGACATTTAAAAAAAAAAACAAACACACACTCTAAGACTTGAGGGAATACCTTAGAATGAAGCAATACATGGTTGCTGATGAAGGTAGTTCAGACTACTTTGAAACTATGAATCCTTCATACTCTGTCATTCAAGGTGGATTCCTGGTTATGAGGCTAGCCATAGTCCGTGGATACCAATAGTTTTGGGACAACGTAAAGCCATGAACATCTTGATCGGGGACGCTATTCCCAAGTCTAGGTTTGTCCCCATAAAACTTTTCATAGACTCAATGATTTTATTTCTCATCTAGAAATCCTTTCCTACCTGACTCCATCATTATTCTAGGGTTTCCAATTGTCTTTGTCAATCAAATTCTATACCCATGGTTTATCTTTTGACTTGATCATTTCAAACTCATTATGAGACCCTTTCAAATTCTATTCTATATATTGAGCCTTTCCCATGACATGTCGTCATCTGATTGTAAGTCCTATCCATTGAAACTTAATTCTTCTAATTTAGACCCTCCAGTTATGAAAGTCCAATCTCTGATAATTTAAATTATCACATTAATTAAGAGTTTTCTTTAGGGCATATGACTCTAAAGATGTAATTAAGTACAAGTGCTTGCCCTTATAGAGACCGAGACCCCAGAATTAAAATAAATATTATCTTGCACCTGTAAGGTAAGGGAAGAATCTTGGTTCCATAGATCCCAAAGATTTCTCTTATGTGAATGACTGAATTCATTCTAAGGTAATGTGTCTATCATTCAAGATAGTATATTAGTCAACGAATGTCGTATTCAATCATTTAAACAAAAATCTTTCAAGATCTATGGTGGTTCCTAATAACTAAAAAAAATCCCACCAATAATACCTTAACTTTTGTACTACAAAAGTTAGGGCTAGACAATGCTTTTCGATAAAGGATGGTCTCTGTCAACTGGGATAAATCATTGACTTAGGTAGTATAATGTTTTCTTCTTACCATTGTCATTAGTTTGAGCTAATAAGGCAATAAGAGATTCATCAATTCATCTAAAGTAGCAATATAAAATATTAACGACTGCCTTAGGATGGGAGCTGCTAATATTGGAGGTGTCATCAAGTATTGTGTAGTGCTTCCAAAAGCTTGCTGACATTCATCATTATAATGGAACATAAAGGCATGTTACTCTCCATCCTCACTTAGGGGTGTAACCGAGTCGAGTCGAGCTTAGGCCACCCTCGGCTTGAGTTCGAGCTTGATTAATTTTATCGAGTTAGAGCTTAAGTTTAAGTCTATGAGAGAAAATGATACTAATTTAAGCTATCATTATAATAAGATGACAAATAGAATGAATAACTAGGAGATAAATAATAAGAAATCACCTAATATACAATACAATATTATTTTTTAACATTTTTAATTCCTTCACAATAAAGTATTGAAAATTTATATGCTTTGAGCATATTTTATGTTAACATTTTTTAGCTTGACTTGTTAGCTCATCGAGGTTGGGTCACGAGTCACTTATTGAGTTGAGCTTGAGTTGGCTCACAAGTCAGCTTGACTCACTTACACCCCTATCCTCACTGGAGCCCCTTGTTCACCTTTAGACTCAGTCCCAATGGAGATGGGATGAGAAGCACGACTTGCCTCCCTCCATTCTTGCAAGGCTATGAACTAAATCCTGCTAGGAGTCACCACTGAGACCCCATAGATCGGTGGGTGGACTGGCGAGGCTGCCAAGTCAGTAACATTGAGTGTTCGGAGAGCATCTTCCACACTTCCCTCAGAAAAACCTAACACAAATTACATTAATTACATATACATGTTTTATATGTACATGAACACAAGTGAGAATATGCCTAAAAAATATACCAACCTTCGACACCTCCCTCAGCCAATCTGGCCATATCTTACCAACTACTGCCTCTATCAACGGGGGAAAAGCACCTTTACCCCTAAATTTCTTCAATGCTGCCCTCTCTTTGACGACTTTCTCGCAAGCCACCTCTTTATTATCAGACGAAATTCATAAGGTGTTAGTATCGTCCAAAAGGATCATACGCTCGACCACCCTTGGGTTGAGATATTGGAATAAGGAGAGGCGTTGAACCTCAATCAATGCGTCGTTGTCTCAGAGCTTCAAGTTTTTTCCTAACCTCACACTCTATAATCGAAGTGTGAATCCTCAAACCTCTCGCATGATAAGCAACCAAAAATTTGGTCTTCCAATCTCTTATCTTATTTTCAAGGCTCAACAGTTGAACCTTAGGCTCAGTGACGAAGTGAGAATAACCGCCTCGACTGATTTTGAATGAGAAGAAGTAGTTAAAGAGCTCCATCGACCATGATCATCGTTCGACAAAATAGGATGAAGGCCATAACAACAACATTGAATTTGGAAGAACCTGGGCAGGAGTAATCCCATAACGATTAAAAATTGGTTACAATTCTCGACCCAACAACAACCGAAGACCCAACTGGAAATGATCCTTATAAAAAAAGTAATCCAGGAAAGGAGTGGTCTGTGGCTCGCTCATGAATAGTTGTCGATTGGAGCCAAATTGCGAGATAAAGAACATAACGATCTTGTATCTCCTTCACGTCCGCCATAGAAATAATGAAATTATTTGCAGCTGCAATCGAACCGAACGATTCTTGAGAAAACATCTACACCAATGACCTAGAAGCGTGCTGCAGGAGAAGAAGAGAAGTCCGAGTGAGACGGAGGGAAAAGAGGGCAAAACAAAAAAAAAAAAAAATAATGTGAAAGCTCTGATAGGCAATGCCTATAAATACCCAACAAAGAGAAATTGAAATGACACGACAAGACAACACTATGATGAGATAACATGTGTGAATTTTGAGATAAGTACAATCATTACAAAAACTTTTTATTTACTTTATTTTAATTATATACTACATTATCTTGGGAAATATCCCGAGAAGAAAAAACTAATGAGAGGATCGTCAACGGCTTTCCCCGAGATAGACCCTCAGTGAAGTGAAGCATCCTCTTATACATAAACTCTGATATCCTTAGCTCTCCTCTCAGTGTGAGTGGCCCTCCCGACGATCGATAACTCTGCGCAGAGGCGCACCAACTCCTCTTGAACAATCACCATCTCTCCCGAAAACCAGAAAACTCTCCACACAATTAAACTATCTTCCTCTCCATCCAATTGATCTTGGCCAGTATTTCGCCTACCCCACAGACGTCATCTCCTCTAGGGCACCCCATGACAATCAAAAAAGTTCTCCAATTCAGTTAGGCAATTTGCTAGCGAATCAGGAGACAACTGAAAGTCCTCAGCTGTTTCATCGTCTTTTGCTCTGTCAAGAGTCTCTTGCTGACCTACCCCCTGCTTTTCGTTGGGAGGCTTCTTTTCCTTGCCTATCCTCTAATCTATGACCGTCACATCCCCCACAGGATCATGACCGAGATCTAATGAACATGAATCTATCATCAAGACTTCAATGACCGCAATAATGAAAATTCACAAATAATAGAGTTAGAAATCCTATACTAACCATCCAACTCCATTCAGACGTGGTGATGGAACACGCACCCTCATCAAATCTCCCTTGGTCGCTCGCGAGAAGAGAACCATCCTTTGAAGACGGAGAAAAATCTTTTCCGGCCATCACCCTAACCCCACTCTCTCAAAGATTTTGGGGGCCCTTCGGCAGGTTGGACGATCGTTTCCTTCCCACAAGCAGGATCGTCCTTCGTATTTATAAGCATGATTGGAACGACAACTGGATGACCCTCAAATCACTCATAGGCTTGCTCATGTTGCGAGCCAACTGGAGAATTCAAAGATTGAATTCGATCATCCCGATCGTCGAGCCTGGAGTGCTTCACAACACTCTTCGTGCCCGTTTTGTCTGCTACAACCTCCTCGATCGACCTCTGTTTCACGTCCAACTTTCGGGCTTTTGCCTGATTACTTCCAAGCGCCTTCTGAAGGGCATCTTGATCAGCACCAAAAGCTCCCTCACCAACCATCTCCATAGTTTTAACAAGAGAAAATGAAAGAAGAAAAAAACATGTGCAAATGTTTTCCTTTCCCAGTCTATTTATAGCGGAAGGACATGGAATTTTAGGAAAGTCATTTATTGCATATTTATATTGTCATAATTGAATGCTTGTATTTTTGTGTCTAAAGATTCTCTTGTTATTATTGACAACATGACTTTTAAGAACAAGAGATCAGAGAACTAAATATGTATATATAAAAAATATCAACATGAATCTCAGTGCAATTAAACAGCTATAAGAAGAGATGATAGGTGAAAGTCGAGCAATCAATAGATGGTGTGGTTGATTGCCCGAATGCCCTCAACGGGGGTCAGAGATCTGATGATCGATGGAAGGTTTGAATAACCGCCTATGGACCCTTGGTCTAATTGATCGACAAAAAAAGATAGGATTTTCGTCTTATAGAGTTCATGAAAGACCCGCATATCTCAAGACATGCCGATTGAATATCACTGAACCAACCAGTCAACTCCCTGATCAAATTCTAATGAGGAAGCCTTGAATAAACGTTCAATAAGTTTTTCATCGGTCGGATAAGACAACCAATCTTTACTAAATGTCCCCTCAAAAGCTAATGATGAGGGGGCATATCTGTAATTTTATAAGACCATGACCCTGTATCAATAAATAGGGGGTTCTCATAATAAAAATGTTACGCACTTTTACTGTTATATATTATTTTCTCCTCTCTTGTGGTACGTTCTATTCCTTGGGTGTGTCTCGTGGACGTTTTTGGATTCAATAACAATAAAAATGCTAGATAAAATTAACTTTAAGTTAAATCTAACTTTTGCTTATTCTATTTATTAAATTCTGATTCACTAAATTCATTTATTAGTTGGATTTAACTGATTCAACATAGGAAAAAAAATATTTAAAATAGATTTATGCCAAATACATCAAAATGGTTTAATTAAATTTAACCTAATTGAACCAAACATTTTGGATTTAATAATATTTAGATTTAACAATATTTAGATTTAATAAATTTTATTTAACTTAAATCCTAGTTGACTGTTGTGATACTTGCAGCGCAGAAGAGTAAAAAATACTCAATGCTTGAGGGGAAGGAATGCTAAGAACCATGGGAGATCTTTTGTTATGCTGCCATCATGGAAACAACTATTTTTTATGCGCTCACCAACACTCGCTCTTTTCCCATTTCGGGGCATCCCCCCCAGGTGAGCATTGATGGTGCATTCGTCCACAACCAGCTTGCCGACACAAGAACAATTTTGCGAAATGAAGTTGGGGAGGTACCTGCTGTTAAAGGGGAGCATTTGATACATTAGGATAATGGTTGGGTAGAGCTCGAGGCTGTTTTAATGGCACAACACATGCTTCAACATTGGATGAGGGAGGTCAATGGTATATCTTTCGAAGGTGATAATGCTAATGTGATTAAGAAACTACAACAAATGATGGAATAAAATATGTGAAAAACTGTCATTACATTTCATGAGGTGTTTTTTTTTTTAAGCTTTTTTTAAGTTTATACCTCTCGAGCATTTTTGTGCCCAAGTGAACCTTTTTAGAGTCTTTTTTAAATTTGGTCCCTGATTTGTAGGAGCTTTTTGCTATACTTGGTAAAGATAGGGTCTTTTTTGCACAAGTCTTGGACTTAATTTTTATAGAAAATAAAAAATACTCAAAACCCTAAACCCTTGCCCCTTCACGCTTCACCCGCTGTCAATCTCATTCGCACCATTTTCAGGTGGAAGCCTCCGATAAAGCTTTTGGGAGAAGAATTTTGTCGCCGAAAGTATCGCAAACNTTGTGTTATTGTGTGTTATTCATGTGTTATTGTTTGTGTGTTATTCATGTGTTATTGTATTATTATAACACCATGAATATTCCCAGGATACAATAACACATGAATAACACACAATAACACATGAATAACACGGGGGAGAATATTCCCCGTGTTATTGCGCCGTTTTTTTTTGCTGCGTCGCGCGGGATAAGTGACGTGATTTTATTGAGTGCGCACCTTCCTCTTCCTCAACTTATGTAATATTTTTTCAACCCCTTCACGCCTCACTGGCTCTCAATCTAATTCGCACCATTGTCAGGGTGAAGGCTCCGATAAAGCTTTTGGGAGAAGAATTTGTCGCCGAAAGTATCGCAAACCACGGCCGGATGCTGCGTGCGGGANCTGTAACCTGTTTGACGTACTTACTTCTTAAGCAAATTTTTTCCCCGATAAAGCTTTTGGGAGAAGAATTTGTCGCCGAAAGTATCGCAAACCACGGCCGGATGCTGCGTGCGGGAGGAGAAACATAGTTTTCTATCCCCTTTGCATCGGTAATGGCCCTCTCCTCCCTGCTCCGCCTGACTGCCTCCTTGCTCGTGCGCTTCCGGCCCCTCTTCTCCGCTCCCGGACATTGTCCCCGCAGCGGCTTCTTGGAGCTTCAATTTNCGCAAACCACGGCCGGATGCTGCGTGCGGGAGGAGAAACCTAGTTTTCTATCCCCTTTGCATTGGTAATGGCCCTCTCCTCCGTGCTCCGCCTGACTTCCTTCTTTCTCGTGCGCTTCCGGCCCCTCTTCTCCGCTCCCGGACATTGTCCCCGCAGCGGCTTCTTGGAGCTTCAATTTCTCTCGACCGGGCACCCTAGGCGGAAGGATAAAGAAGACACGAGGGAGCGGAAAGTGGAGGAGGAAGGGAGCAACGGGACGGTGTTGATTAATGATTGCAGCGACCGTGGTAGTTGGAATGGTAAGATCGTTACGACAGAGCTGCATAAGGAGGCGAAGGAGGCCTACATGGCGTCGGCGATGTCCGTGCTTCTCGGCCGAGCCCTCCCGGACGTGCGGGATGGGCTCAAGCCGGTGCACCGCAGGATANATGTGTTATTCATGTGTTATTGTGTTATTATAACATCATGAATGACGTGATTTTATTGGGTGCGCACACTTATGTAATATTTTTTCAACCCCTTCACGCCTCACTCGCTCTCAATCTAATTCGCACCATTGTCAGGGTGAAGGCTCCGATAAAGGGAAAAAATTTGCGTACATAAGACGTATGCAGAGTTGCGTACGTCTGTAACCTGCAAACAGGTTACAGGGAGGATCTCAGGAGGTTATAATCGCGTTATACACCCTGTAACCTCCCTGTAACCTACCTATATATGAAAACAGAAGCGCGGAACTGACTCGAAGGTACAGGTAGGTTACAGGGAGGTTACAGGGGGAATAACGCGGTTATAACCTCCTAAAATCCTCCCTGTAAC
>JXCR01147334.1:204747-221707 GCA_002079205.1 Phalaenopsis hybrid cultivar
TTGGACGCATCCCACAAATCCCTGGTCATCTGACTATACTTGCTCATATTCAAAACCATGTTTACTATATTCTTGCAGGTAAACTGGAATACGGAAAGGCTCCTCCTCTACACAGATGACGCCAAACCTCAGATATGAGAAGTTTTTTGTTTTTTATATGGTTCACCAGACAGACAGTGAGAGTTCCCCCATCCTTCACTGATGCCAGAATAAAGTGACACTTCCAATTCTTGACCTTATTTTCAAGGTCGATCAACCAGATTTTTCTATTCGAAGTGAAATTTACGTGGCCATCCAAGTCGACCTTGAAAAAGAACACATGAGAAAAGAGTTCTCGTGACTAAGGAATTGCCATCATATGACAACAATCAACAAAGTTTATGAGCACCGCTAGGCATTTTGCCTTCAATTGGGTCAGGGTAACACCATAGCGATTCATAATAGCTCGAAGCTTGCGACAGAGAGGACGGTGAAGTCCTTGAATGAATTGGTCGTGGTACAACACGAGCCATCCCTTATAATCTTCAGTCAACCGGTCATTTGGGTTTGGCGCCTCTAACACAATGTCGTCGTCATAGACGTACGTCCTCTGGAGTCTCAAAGCCTCATCAGAAGACAACACAGAGCGCTTTGACCTTGACACTGCTGTGAATGCTTGGGGCGAATATTTGGAAGCCATGCAAGTGCTAAGCAGAAGAACGAAGGAAGAAGGAATGACCCAAGGGTAAGGAGAGGGAAAAATGAAGTCATAAAGGGGCCTCAACCTTATATATAGGGCTCAAAATGGAGTTGAAACTTCACTGACCGTGCCTCGGGAATGTGAACTCCACGTCACGTCGCCGAAAGAAATAATTTAAATATTTGCATAAATATGAAAAAATAATACAAGGAATAGAAACATGTATTTATTCAGCATGAAAAATTTTACAAATGGCTCGTTAGCTGCATGTGGCAAAATCAACCCCCGACTCAACAACTTCTTATATAAAACTCGACCCCCTAACTTTTAAACCTGTCTACACTGTCGACCTTAGCTTGAAATCAAGCGACCAAATATGCCTCCCTTACGTAAGCCATGTCCATCCACGGATTCGCAGTCTCCATTTGGATGGTCGCAGTTTTGGTCTGATGGTCTTCCGTGTCCGCTCGGTGGTCAAGCAGTTCAGCCAATAGCTTCTTGAAGAGGACATCCAACTGCACCTTCAATCTCCATTTGGGTTCGGGGCCTCTCGCTGGGCCTTGGTTTCCTTCCGAGTTTCGGCTTCACGAGCGAATATATCTACCTTCTCGTCCATACAACCACGAAGTCAGTCCAATCCTTTTTACTAATCGTTGTCTTCAACAACCTTCAACAAGTCAGAAATGTGAATCAGGTCGTCGGCATAATAAAAAGAGACCAAGTTAGGTGAAGTGCAAAATCACTCTAAGCCAGGTCAAACAACCAAACTCCTCANCTGGGGACAACAAAATAACTAATTTTTGTGCTAAATCGCCTTTAAACTGCTCTCTTTTTTGGAAAACTATAGATTGCAAACCCTCTTTTTGGACGTCCCCTTTTTTTAACAATATCCTTGGGGATGATACAGACCACGTTGTAAATGTAGACATGCATAACTTTTTTACCATTTTTTACAATTTAATGTAAATGCAAACTTTCAAGAATTAGTCTTATTCTTGAAGAACCGCTCTATTCTAATATCGATNTGGGATGATACAGACCACGTTGTAAATGTAGACATGCATAACTTTTTTACCATTTTTAACAATTTAATGTAAATGCAAACTTTCAAGAATTAGTCTTATTCTTGAAGAACCGCTCTATTCTAATATCGATAAATTTTTAGCTTTTTTATTTTTAATTTGATGATTAAAATAAAATATTTATATTAAAAATAGAATAAATAATTAAATTATTTCTCAAAATTTTAACTTAGAGTCATTTAAAATATTCATGAGCGAAGTTCATTGAACTAGTATATTATATATTGAATTGGTGAAAGTATCATTATTGTATCATTACTATGTTATTATTATATAATTTAAATCATATTAAATTAATTTTATATTTGTTATGTTATTTGATTCAACTTGATTGGATTGTTAAATTTTGAACCTCTTCTTTTAAAACCTTGGTTTTGACTTTATAGGAATATTTTCTAATCTTAAACCCATTTGGGTTTGGGGCACTTCTTTCTTGTTGGTGGAGCAGTATCCATTGGATGCATACTATGCTCCTCGACTTTTCTGGAGGATAAATTTTATTTCTTTCGATGGCTTTGACTAGCTCTGCAAGATTTTATTAGCCTTTTGAACGTTATTAGACTCCAAAGTAACAGGGATGGATGGTTATGTAATCTTTTGTTTGTACAAATTTCACAGAAGGTGAGGAGTATTTTAGCCATAAATTCTTTGCCTTCCTTTGTAAATCTATATTTTTGTTTTCTTTTATAGTTGGTGAAATTCTTTTTCCACAAGTAAGAGTTTCATAGTATAATACATAAAGCTTATAGTTGCACTGCTTTACAAGTGACTTAAGGTCTATTTAGGGCAGTTGCAAATGTTTGAAAAAGCAGCCCTGAAGTTATTGAAAAAGAAACTATTGTTCAAAAAATTGCGGTGGCTGTTACAAAAAAAAATCTTTTTGAAAAAGTCAAACCNAATGAAATTCTTTTTCCACAAGTAAGAGTTTCATAGTATAATACATAAAACTTATAGTTGCACTGCTTTACAAGTGACTTAAGGTCTATTAAGGGCAGTTGCAAATGTTTGAAAAATCAACCCTGAAGTTACTGAAAAAGAAACTATTGTTCAAAAAATTGCGGTGGCTGTTACAAAAAAAAATCTTTTTGAAAAAGTCAGACCACAACTTTCTAGCAGCCACCGCAAGTAGCCAATTGTAGTAGGAAAACACAGCTTTTAGCTGCAGCTTTTCGAGAATGCATACAAGTTATAGTTTTTCCAAACAGGAAAAACTGCGGTGCGGTACCGCTCCGCCAATCCAAACACACCCTTAATTCAAAATTTTATTAGTGACCTGAAACTCCTCTCTTTTNAGTGCGGTACCGCTCTGCCAATCCAAACACACCCTTAATTCAAAATTTTATTAGTGACTTGAAACTCCTCTCTTTTGTTGATTCCACTCATGAAGTAGGGTTTGGGTTGAGAGTCTATCTTAAATTTATGATTTTGTACCAAAGCTTATGAGATTTGGTTTGCTTGGTTTCTCGAGTAAAAATGGTTGTTTGTATAGCTCGCTTCATTTGCTTGGTTTGCACATTCAATTGGAAGGGCTCCTTTTTTATTTGCTCTAGATCTTTTGTTTCACTTGCCAAAGAAATTTTGGTCCTGGAATTCATATCCCCTCATTTTCATNTTACCAAAGCTTATGAGATTTGGTTTGCTTGGTTTCTCGAGTAAAAAAGGTTGTTTGTATAGCTCGCTTTGTTTGCTTGGTTTGCACATTCAATTGGAAGGGCTCCTTTTTGATTTGCTCTAGATCTTTTGTTTCACTTGCCAAAGAAATTTTGGTCCTGGAATTCATATCCCCTCATTTTCATTGCAGCTCAATAAGAGAGAAACGAGAATATCTCGAGACAAAGGCCTTCGGTGCCACTTTCTGCATTGGGGTCCATTCATCACTTCCCCCAGGAAGTGAAACGAAAGGCGAATCTGCATCGCCTACTGGCTCTTTCCCTTTCCTTTGTCGGGATTTCTCAGGAATCGGGGAACTGCTTCCAGGCTCGGTAATGGGGCGAATCCCGCTTTGATCGGGTCCAGGACTTGTGGTCACTGCTTCCAGATTAGGTCTAGGCCCAGGGTCTTCCTCTTCCAGATCAATTCCTCGACTGGGAATTCGTTCTTGACCAACTACAGGTTTTGGGAACAGTCGCTGGCTTTTCCCCTTTCTGCAAGGTCGAAGCCAGGCACATTGTACCGAGGATCCTCTTGAGCCCCAATTAACTCTTCGTCCAGGGAAGAATCAACATCGGATCTCAGGATAGGAGTCACAACATTGTTTCCTCCCTACATCACCTATGGGAAGGGAGGTTTTTCTTTAAATTAAGGTTAATTTACCGCTGGAAACCCCTTGAATGACGACAATCGTTTTGGAAGTGGAGATAAGAGGATTCGAACTTGCGGTCTTTTTCAAAAGTTTTTTTTCTCCTTCCCCTAACAGTTTCTTTGCTCTTGACATCTTCATGGAAGCCTTGGCCTCCTTTTTAAGGCGCATTTTGTCTCTTTAGCGTTGGACGCATCCCACAAATCCCTGGTCATCTGACTATACTTGCTCATATTCAAAACCATGTTTACTATATTCTTGCAGGTAAACTGGAATACGGAAAGGCTCCTCCTCTACACAGATGACGCCAAACCTCAGATATGAGAAGTTTTTTGTTTTTTATATGGTTCACCAGACAGACAGTGAGAGTTCCCCCATCCTTCACTGATGCCAGAATAAAGTGACACTTCCAATTCTTGACCTTATTTTCAAGGTCGATCAACCAGATTTTTCTATTCGAAGTGAAATTTACGTGGCCATCCAAGTCGACCTTGAAAAAGAACACATGAGAAAAGAGTTCTCGTGACTAAGGAATTGCCATCATATGACAACAATCAACAAAGTTTATGAGCACCGCTAGGCATTTTGCCTTCAATTGGGTCAGGGTAACACCATAGCGATTCATAATAGCTCGAAGCTTGCGACAGAGAGGACGGTGAAGTCCTTGAATGAATTGGTCGTGGTACAACACGAGCCATCCCTTATAATCTTCAGTCAACCGGTCATTTGGGTTTGGCGCCTCTAACACAATGTCGTCGTCATAGACGTACGTCCTCTGGAGTCTCAAAGCCTCATCAGAAGACAACACAGAGCGCTTTGACCTTGACACTGCTGTGAATGCTTGGGGTGAATATTTGGAAGCCATGCAAGTGCTAAGCAGAAGAACGAAGGAAGAAGGAATGACCCAAGGGTAAGGAGAGGGAAAAATGAAGTCATAAAGGGGCCTCAACCTTATATATAGGGCTCAAAATGGAGTTGAAACTCCACTGACCGTGCCTCGGGAATGTGAACTCCACGTCACGTCGCCGAAAGAAATAATTTAAATATTTGCATAAATATGAAAAAATAATACAAGGAATAGAAACATGTATTTATTCAGCATGAAAAATTTTACAAATGGCTCGTTAGCTGCATGTGGCAAAATCAACCCCCGACTCAACAACTTCTTATATAAAACTCGACCCCCTAACTTTTAAACCTGTCTACACTGTCGACCTTAGCTTGAAATCAAGCGACCAAATATGCCTCCCTTACGTAAGCCATGTCCATCCACGGATTCGCAGTCTCCATTTGGATGGTCGCAGTTTTGGTCTGATGGTCTTCCGTGTCCGCTCGGTGGTCAAGCAGTTCAGCCAATAGCTTCTTGAAGAGGACATCCAACTGCACCTTCAATCTCCATTTGGGTTCGGGGCCTCTCGCTGGGCCTTGGTTTCCTTCCGAGTTTCGGCTTCACGAGCGAATATATCTACCTTCTCGTCCATACAACCACGAAGTCAGTCCAATCCTTTTTACTAATCGTTGTCTTCAACAACCTTCAACAAGTCAGAAATGTGAATCAGGTCGTCGGCATAATAAAAAGAGACCAAGTTAGGTGAAGTGCAAAATCACTCTAAGCCAGGTCAAACAACCAAACTCCTCATACCCAGGAGTCGGTCTTGCTCAGACTAGAGCAAAGATGAGAAACTCTCACCAGCATATAGGTGGAGCACCCACAACTCTCATCCCTTTGATCTGAGAACCAACCACATCCTTATCCTCAGGCGGCGTACCCCAGAAGTTCCCCGATTATCCTTTCCCTACTGACTATCAGGTTTGGCCGATGCTCCAACAAAGGAAACTGTTAGACCCTTGCCCGACTTCCGACGTAACAGGGGAATGTCATCAGACGATTCATTCCCATCTTCGTCATTGCGCTCATCCAATGTCCCTCTCTTGAAAGTTAGCTGCTTCACTTGCCTCTTTTTGTCAATCTTACTGCTCTCAGGATGTTTCTCCCTGTCACCGACCACACCACTCTTAGAATGATGACTTTTTATGAGAATTCTCGAGGGATGGATTTTCTTAGCTGGTAGTAAAAAAGCCTTCATCATAATATCATCAGCTGGCTATTCAAGTTGGACCTTCCTATCACTCGCCATGGGAAAAACTTCAACAAGGAACGACCAAAGCTTTGGATAAGAAGAGAGTGCATGAGTGAGAGTCATCCGTAACAGCCTATTTATAGGGTGACAATGCACGAAAATTCAGAGAGTGATTATTAAATATTGTTTATGAAATAAATGAATTTAATGTAACAATTAATTTTTGTTTTTATTGCAGCTGTTGTTTTCAAAAAGTAAGAAAATTGGGAAATTAAATATGTATGATAGGATCATGGCAACACGAATCTCAGAGAAAAATGTAGATTCACGACAAATAAAAGGGACCTACGGTCAAATTATATAGAGTTCTAGTCAAACACTAATTTACTTTATTGGAGAAAAAATTAATGCCAAGTCGAGGGATAAATATTTCAAAGACCTGATAAGTCACTCCATTGAGTAGGCTAGCTGACAGACGTAACAGGCCGAGCGAATGATAGTTGTACGCTAGGCCAAACAAAGGACAACTCTACATTAGGATGAATGAAGGACGAATCCACGCCAAGCCAAAAGAAGGACAACCCTACACCAGGATGAACGAAGGACAACTCTATGTCAGGCCAACGAAGGACAACTGACTGCTGAATGAATGAGGGAGACAAGTCGAAGGCTGAAGCAAAGTCACAGATAAGCTTGGTCGGGAGGCTTTCATATCGTTCTCACCCGATTTGATCCTTCATCAACGAATGAATGAATGTCTACTGGCGACCGAAAGTCATCATGATTAACCAACAACTTCATTATTAATATATTTATAGATTTAAATTGTACAAATAACCTTAATATTTTTAAGCTTCTTTGTACAGAAGGGGTCTTTAAATGTAATTATGTACTCTGGTCACTTATTATACCTATAAATAAAAGATCATTTTATGAAAAAGATTTCTAGGTGCTTTCATTTTTATTGTACTTTTTCTTTGGCTCTTATTCTCCTCTTTTCATACGCTCTATTCCTTGGACGTGATTCCTTGGACGCTTTAGGATTCAACTTATACAATTGTACAATTGTTTTCCTATGAAGCTATTAGATTTTCCATGAAATTTAAATTCCAATAGAAATGTATTTATTCATTGGCAGATAAATACAAAGTGTTTTATAAGTAAAAAATGTATGTTTATAGAATGAAATGAAAATATTATATACATGACTGCTTATATGGCCATGCTAAAATAAAGAATTCACCTTATTGTATTGGTAGGGGACTTCAATATCCCCCGCGCGTAGATATTTTTCTGTCACCCCAAATAATTGTGCAATTTAAATTATGAATTATTGTGTTGATGGTAGAATCTCGGCTAGGGGTGAGTAGGCATATTTTCATCTTAAACAATAGTAAACTTGGCTGCACCATTCCTTGCCGACGAGGTATGCATCAAACATGGGTGTGTTAGGTAATATTTGGATAGTGCTCCTGAGACAAGTGTATTAGAAGAGTAAGAAGTATCGTAAAATTTAAAAGATTATACCTTGAAAACAAAAGCAAAAGTGGTGTACATATAAAAATTTCATATTACTTTCATAAGCAAATACCGTGAACATTTATTTAAATTATTAAATGATTTACTATAATGAAATATGAAATATCAGTATATATATTGTTCTATTTTTCTTGAATTATTATACTTTTTTTTCACTGGTTATTGTAGATGACTCATTATGTTGTAATATTATTTTTTATATTTAAGTTTTTGAATAGAAGATGAGTGATAGGGAAGAAAATGTGTACAAAAGATAAGACTAGCAAAAAAGAAGATAAATTTTTATTTGGTAAATTAAATTACTTACTTTTATGACTTCTTCAATTTATTTGGATTATAAACTGTTATTGATAGAAATGAAAATAGAAAGTTTTAATTTCACCGTTCGGCCTTACTTCTGTGACATCTTCAATTTATTTGGATTATAAACTGTTATTGATAGAAATGAAAATAGAAAGTTTTAATTTCACCGTTCGGCCATCTGTTCCCACATTGAAAATTCCAAGCCCCTAGGTTGGGTCGTGACAAAGGATAAGTTAGATTTATTTATTGACAATATTGGTCTTTGCTTTTTGTTTGTGTCTAAGATTGAATCTATTCACCATTTTTTTGTTTTAGTCAGAATTGAAATAAAATCAGAGATGGATAATATGTAACAAGAAAGTTAAGCCTTGGAAACAACCAAAATTTCTCCAATTACCTACAAAGGAGCCGTTCTCCCTTTTTTTTTATCTTCAGCTTCTTGCATTTAATATTATCGAAAAACTTGATCCTTACATGTTTCCGAGAAATCACCGATGCATAAAAATCTTATTAGTTTTATAGCATCTTAGAATCGTTATTTCCCAGTTAATATAACATCTTAATACAACCATATTGTATTGTCATATTGATTATGTATCTTGGCTTGCAAGGAGGACAGATAGAGGAGAAGCCAGGCAGGGAAGTTGTCTAATGAATAAAAACTAGTTTAATCTCACTCTCAACCTCACATACAATTACATCCCGACATTAAAACATTTCATCCTTACTCCATAGTGTTTCTCTTGAATATATGCATCTTATTTGTCATTTTAAGTGAACTACTTAAATCTTTACCAAAATTTAATGTCAGAAATTTTTATTTATCCAGTGAGAGATCTTTTACAAGTTGGCTAGATTTTGAACTCAAATCATAATTTTGATCAAACTGCTGTAATAAGACCCAATACAAAGGCTTTGTACATTTACCAGCTTGATTGGTAAGAGACGCGTAAAACATGAGCCAAAAATAATGGTGTCAGTTTCCATATGTGAGCGCGGATTTCAGTTTGTTGAACTCCAGCAAAGTTAAACTCTCATAAAAAAAAATACTACAAGTAACCAGCCTACAAGGCAAATCAGTCGGATGAAACATGTATATGTCAAGATCCTATGTTGAGAGCATTTCTAGTGTTCTCTGTACTTGAAAAAAATTAATTAGTGAAGGTTAGCGGTATTAAATTCATTCATCCTCTAGATCTAAACAGCAAACCTGGAAGGCTGGTTTGAAATATCACTGTTAGTTATGTGCATTATCTTGGAATAATTTTTAAGCCAGAAGAGTGATCTGAAATTTCTTCAAATTAATTCTTATGTTGATTCTCTATTTAATTTTGCATCAAAAGATTGCAGGTTACATGTTTGTGTAGTTTGTAAGTGCCATAAAAAATTTCTATTTTGCTTATATGGTTTACCCTTAAAGACATCTAAATTTTCTCATTTATTGTTTGGCTGCTTTCAAACATGTGTTTATTTCAGGAAGTGGAGGGAGGCTTCTATGGTATCGCTGCATCATCTTCATATCCTGTTCATGTTGCTATTAATGGAAAACTTTTAGGTTTCTGCAAATCCAGCTATCCAATTAACTTTGTTATTCTGTAGCTGGGCGCAAGCTACTGTCATAGTCATTATTCCACCACAGCTGCAGATACTCGAGCTAGTTATTCTCTTAATGGCCTGATTTCACATGGTCGAGTACAGAAAGCCCACAAGTCAAAGGCAAGATTAGAGTTATTTTTCTCATCTTATATCTATAGTTTGGGCCATTTACATAGTATTTACATATCTCACACCTAAATTTTCATATTTACACACCTAGCACTCAAATATGTAATATCACATAAAAAAAAAAAAAACTATTATCACTTTTAAAAGTGCATTACACTTTTTCATGCATGGGTTTAAAGCACCACAGTGTTATATATGTAAATATCTAAGTTTAGCGTGCGATATGTTAATACATAAGAATTGAGTACTATGTATATAAATTTCCCTTATAGTTTATGCTATAAGTTAGTGATGTAACTTCATTTTTACTCAAATCTTTAGTTGAATTCTTCTTGTAAGTCTTCTATGGCTCATCTAGTTTAATAATATGCATTTATATGCGCATATCTTGATCTACATGCCCTTGATTATACGGAAATTAAGTTCCTTTTTGATAACTGATAGACGAAGGCTATTAATTATCATGAATTTCTTTGGAGTTTGACGACGCTGATGCATGTTTCAGTTTGACTAGTCCATGATTTTGTGTGTTTGTTTTGTATGCAGTCCGGAAATGGTTGTGATCTTAATAATTACTCATTACTATTTTTATCTAAAGAGTCACCCATTGCGTCAAAAGCCAGAACCAAAATTTAACTGCTATGTATGATTTGATATGTTTATAAAACCACTGTTTGCAACTTATTTGTATAAGGGCATCTGCTTTCACCAATTTCCAATCAAACCGATAGTTGTCATTTCAAAGTATGAAGAGGCTTAACCCTCAATCTAATAAAGCTAGAACTGACCTGTAAATGAACCAATGCACTCGATGAACAACTCGAACTCGAACTTGGCTTGATTAGTGCGCAAGCAAGTTTGTTAATTAGTAAATAATTAAGTTTGAATACTTTCTAACCAGTCAAAGTTTAATTGAACTAAACTTAAAGGTTCAACTTTTTTATTTATATTCACAAAAAAGTTATTTGTTGTTCAACGAGTAACTTGTTAAATGCTTTATGACTAGTTCTTATCAATATATTATTTACCTAAAATTTAAGGGATGCTTACATTCATAAACCAAAACATTGCTATTTACAACCCTCTTTCATCCATGTTTTGAATTCTCACTCAAATATCAAAATTCGTGATAAAATTCCAACAAATATTTTTCTTTTTATCAATTTCTCAATTATTTGATTGTGGCATGCATAAATACATCGGTTCGGCAGTCTAAAAATATCACCTAGATGCTAGATTTTGTAAATAACAATGTTTCGGGTCCTATGTATGTAATTACCCCAAATTTTAATTAAGAAGCTCTTAATTAATTATACATTTAATAGTAGCATGTTATAATTTAATGTCAAAATGTATGTTTATTTAATGCAATTCCTTATTATTTCATTATTTCAATTATTTAGTTTATTTGTATTTATTTATATTATTTACTTACACCAAAACTTATTGCAACTTTATATTATCTTATTTAATTGTCTTAAACTACTTAGGCATCGATTCAAAATTTATTTGATTGTTTTTTTGTTTAAAATAGTAAAATTATTTGTTATAATTTTATATGAAAATATAATTTCTCATTTATCCTTTTTGGCATGTTTATTAACTCATTGAAATTTTTGTTCGATTAATTTAAATAAGCCAAGCGCAATCCAAATATAATTATTAAGAAATCTAAATAGTTCAAGTATGAGCATAGATATCAAAGTCTGATTTAAGCTCAAGCCGAACGTGATTAACTTATAGTATGGTCAAGTCAAATCCAACCCATAACATAATTGGCTCGACTAAGCTTGGTTACGACCTCATGAATATTGTTGTCTTTTCTTAGATGGTTTGAGTATGATAAACTCTAGAAGTTAGTGTTTTAGATTTAATTCTTCCAAAATGCGCTAAAACATCAATTAAGGTAATGTGAAATGCACCCATCAACAATGATAGGATCACTCAATATTATTAATTTTTGAAGCATGCGTTGAAAAATATATTCCTGTTAATGGGCAATATGTGGCACTGTAAATCAAAAGGTTAAAATAAGGTTTCTTTTTCTCACTTTTAAACTTATTGCATTTAAATACATGCAACCAAAAAACCCCTATGATACACGTGCAGATGATGCACCTTGTTTAGTGTTGTAATCACATAGTGATAATATGATCCTTGGGAATTAATATGAATGTAAGCGCTCCAGCAAGGCGAGGCAAGTGGAGCTGTAAGTGAATTGATTCGAGCTGAGTATTACCTTGTTCAAGTGTATTAATATATTTCTCAGCATAGTTTGAGCTATGTTTTTATCTTGTTCAAGCTTCTTGATTCAAGCTGAGTATTACCTTGTTCAAGTGTATTAATATATTATTGAGTTCAATTTTTAATCAAGCCTAATTAAATTTATGTTTGCTTATAATTTAAACTTCTAATCTTACCACTAAACATAAATAGATTTATAAGCTTTAATGAAAGTTGACATAATTTAATAAATATTTGTAAATTTATTTTCTGAAGTTCAAATATTTATTTAAGTATACTAAGTCATTAAATTTATTCATTTAGCTTTTTGTTTGATACTTTCACGTTTCATCATGATTATACCTCTCATATTATAAATATTTTTAATGTGTATTATGCGAGAAAATTGATTTAATAACAGTGATTAACTTATCATTTAAGCAATTAATTCATTAATAATCTAGCATTTTATCTATTTCTTAACAACATGCTTGTTAAACAACTATTGAGAAAGCTTGCGAACATAAATGAACTAAATTTCATTTATATTTCAAGCTTTTAAAACTCTATTTATGCTTCTTCACTTCCTTCAATGAACCACATAAACTAGCCTTTTATGTACGAGCAGTGAGTTAACCAAGTTCAGTAGGCTGCTTACAACATTATAAGAGATGTGAGGCCATGTTGTTTCAAGCATCTCCTAAGTTGGGGCCATGAACACATNGTTCGTCGTTCGCGAACAACTCGTGTTCGGCTCATGTTCGGATCGTTCGTTAAGAAACGAACACGATCAGTGACTTCACGAACAATTTCGAACACGAGCTTATTTCAAACAAACTAAATTTCAAACGAACCGAACACGANCTCCATCACGGTCCACAAGACAAGTCAATTTTTTCTTCTTAGTTAAGCTTTTGATGCAAGCCACAGGGACGAGCTTATTAGCATACTCCAAGAGCACCCCTACATATTTGCTTGATTAGTCACAAAAATGCTAGGAGTACCCAATCAATGAAGTAGAAGATGAGGTCATCCACGATTCTGTTGGTAGAGCTGATACAAGAGGCGCAGAAGCTATTGGAGGACAGTTAAATATGGGAGGTGTAATGCCAGACTGCTTCACCAATGTGATCATGGTTAATAAGGCCAGAAAGACAGCTACCCCTACCAAGAATTGATGCACCCATAGATACAGAGGTCAGACACTTGATCATGAGTTTCTTTAATGTTTTTTTTTTTGGTTATTACCAGATAAAGATGTACTCGGCTGATGCAGAGAAGACTGCATTCATTACCAAAGAGGTTGTGTACTATTACAAACTAATGCCCTTCGAACTTATGAATGCGGGTGTGACCAATCAGTGAATGGTTGATGTAATTTTTCTAAGCAGAAAGTAAAAAATATTGAAGTTTATGTCGATGATGCGCTAGTTAAAAATTGAATGCCCTAAGTAAGGAATCTAATTTTTTTTTTAAAACCATACGGAAATATGAAATGAAACTTATTCCGCTCAAGTGCACGTTCAGAGTAAAAATAGGAAAATTCTTAGGGTACATCTTGACACCCGAATGAATCAAAGCTAATCCAAAAAGGTCCATACATTATTAGGCATGTCATCCCCGTACAATATTGAGGACTTACAAAGGTTAACAGGCCGAATTACAGGATTTAGTAGATTCATGTCCAAGTTGGGTGATAAGGTTTCTGCTTTCCTTAAAACCTTAAGGAGAGCTAAAATCTTTATGTGGTCGGACATGTGTAAGCGAGTTTTTCAGTGGTTGAAAGAGTCTCTGGGCCTCTCCACCCCTTATTCAGAGTATGAAGCTATATGAAAGATTCTAACTTCACATAGGAGTCGACCCTTAGGCTATAAAGTTTCGTCTTTGTCTGGGAGGAGCAAAGGAAGCAGTTTCTAGTCTACTACGCCGGTCGATTCCTTAAGAGAGCAGAACTCAGGTACCTTATTTTGAAAAAATTGATTTTTCCTCTCATTTTATTTTGGCACACAGGCTTCGCTTATACTTCTAAACACACCCGATTAGAATAATCACCGATCATCCCCTCAAGGTGGTTCTCGTCAAATCAAAGCACTCTTATTGATCTTTAAGTGGGCGATGGAATTCAACGAGTTCAACCTATCTTATGTACGAAGAACGACGATCAGAGCTGATGTCGTGGCAGAATTTTTGGCGGACTTCACCTAAGTTGACGTTTCCAACGACAGAACAACCTAGGAGCGGACTTGGGGTCTTACATATCGATTGAGCATCCGATCAGGTTGGAGTATAACTTGGGCTTGGCTTGATTAATTCGACTGTAGATCATGTCTACCATTAGGTGAAACCAGAGTTCAAGGTGACCTACAACTAAGCCGAGTATGAGGCTCTCATAGTTGGACTACGATTCACTTATGAGGTCGGTACTTGACACCTTGTAGTGAATTCGATTCACCACTGATAGTCAGTTAGCTGGACAGGTGATTTGAAGCCAGGAAGAGGAGATGATGGCTCGATCTCTCAAAGGTGAAGGCGGAAAAGGGGAGGTTAGAGCACTTCAGGATCGAGCACATTCCTTGAGAAAACCATATAACAGATCTCTTATTGAGGTGCAATCGCTTCGGGGGAGGAAAGCCGCAAAGACTCGTCAGCCCAACCATCGAAGAAGCCGAAACAATGGAGGTAGAAATCGAAAGGTCAAAGAGTTGGATGCATCCATACATTTACTTTCTCGAAATGGGAAATGTCTTTGAGGAGGTGACTTACCCTAGACGCTTCAATATTGAGGTCGCCCAATGCCTCATGCTAGACAATAAACTTTTTCGAAGGTCAACCACTTCTCTATCCCTAAGAAGCGTACGAGAAATTGATTTCAAAAGGTTCCTCGAGGAGACACATTCTAGAGAGTGTAGAAGCCATTCCAGAGGAAAAATATTGGCCCATCGAATACAACGACAATGATACTTTTGGACGACCCTTAGAAAGGATGCCGAAGAATTTTCGAGAAGATGCGAGCAGTGTCAGAAATTTGCGTCGATGCAACACAAATTGTCCCATAAACAACTCATCATTAGTTCATGGCCGTTTGCTGGTTGGGCACTCCGCATCCTCAGACTCTTCCCCCCTTCAAGAGGACAGTGGAAATACTTGTTGGTAGCAATCGACTATTTCTCCAAATATATCGAAGATATGGTGCTCATTTGGATTACAATCGATGTTGTTTGCAATTCATTTGAACAAATCTCATCTATAGGTACGAGGCGCCTTTCGCTATGATCACAGACTATTAAACACAATTATTTGATCAAAGGATCAAGGATTTCTACCAAATTTAGAAAATTTACCTTAAATTCACCATAGTCCATCTCTCGTGGATGAAAAGACAGGCCGAAGCCACCAACAAGATCATACAAAACTTGTTCAGAAAGAAGGATAAGTGTACAAAAGGCAGTTGGGCTGACTTCTCCCATCCGTCATTTGGGTGATCTGAACGACACCATCAACAACCACGTGGTAAATCCTGTTCATGTTATCGCATAGGATCGAGGCCGTGTTATCTGTAGAATATAATGTTTATATTAAGAGAGTGGTCACAATCTTAGTTTGACGAAATGTTCCTAGACGAATGGGGCATGATATCTATAGGGAAGGGATGGAGCTCGTGCTTAACATGATAGAAGAAAGATGCACCAAGTCGACTCTAAAATAGGAGATCAAGAGGAGAATTGCCCGATATTACAACATACATGTCAGGGAAACGATTTTGAACAAAGTAGATCTCATGTTATCGACTCGGTCATGCGAGGCCAAACTATAAGGAAGTTCAATCATATGTGGACCAGACCATTCATTGTCAACAAACGGGTTGCCTAAAGGGCTCATAAGTTGTGAACTTATACATTAAAAGAAGTGTCCTGCGCATGGAGCAGAGACGATCTGATGATTTTTTTACGTCAAAAGCTATGTACTCGTTGAGAGTGTTCTCAAAGGTTAATGAAATTTAGTTTTTTTCTATATCTCATTATTTATTGTCGGTTGCGTTATGTCTATCCCATTCGGGTGAATCAAAAGCCTCAGTGGCAAAAAATTTTTTTTTTATCGACCTTGAAAGAGATTCTCTTTACATAACACGATCGACCAAGTAATTAGAGATTAAGTCGGGCAACAAAGAGCATGCTTCTCGCTAGTTGCTCATTTGGTTTGCAAAAACTCTTGCTTTTACTTGGTGCTCAGATGCGATTGATAAACTCGGGGAACTTGCCCCCGATAGGAACTCTTTATATATTGTTATTTTCTGATTTAGCAAACTTTTGGATTTTCTTATGTTATTTGGAGATGTTTTGTTTTGGTTATTTTTTTATTTTTTATTGGAGCGCTGAATCATTGTTTTGGTCAATCCCACCACCCCGCCACTGCTCTGGTTCGATTTCAACTGACAACTCGCTTCTCACTCCTGCTACCCAACCTGTAATTTACCTATACCTTTCTTGTATTCTCAAAAACCTTTTAGGAGCCTTAGAACGACATCAATGACTATTGTTTCTTCTATAATGGCCATACACCATATGCTAAAAACAACGAGGAACAATGGATTCTTGATGGTGTAAAGGAGAGGAGAAGCTATATCAGCTGAAAAAAAAATAATATTCATTTGTTTTATTGTTTTCTAAAAGTCATCACAAATAGATATTTACATCCAAATTTATTTGCAAACTCAAGGCTTTCAGAAACTATCCAAATAAGCACAGGACTTATGAAATCATGCTATATAAGCTATTTAATATTAGTCAAATAGATTTTATACACATGTCACACTTTCTTTTAAATGTTTATAAGAAATTGTACAGATAATATTCTTAGAACTATCTTCTATTAATATGGGCTGTGTGAAGTGGGTAAATTCTAGTCGTGATTTGTGGATTAACTTAATTTTCTTTTATTTGCTCCATTGGTGGATGCACCTTTTTTTTATGAGAGTTGGTTGAATTTTCTTACCTATTATTTCATGTGGAAATTAGAATTTCATTGAATT
>JXCR01147334.1:222202-236764 GCA_002079205.1 Phalaenopsis hybrid cultivar
ATTTAAAATATTCATGAGCGAAGTTCATTGAACTAGTATATTATATATTGAATTGGTGAAAGTATCATTATTGTATCATTACTATGTTATTATTATATAATTTAAATCATATTAAATTAGTTTTATATTTGTTATGTTATTTGATTCAACTTGATTGGATTGTTAAAATTTGAACCTCTTCTTTTAAAACCTTGGTTTTGACTTTATAGGAATATTTTCTAATCTTAAACCCATTTGGGTTAGTTGGGGCACTTCTTTCTTGCTGGTGGAGTAGTGTCCATTGGATGCATACTATGCTCGACTTTTCTGGAGGATAAATTTTATTTCTTTTCAATGGCTTTGACTAGCTCTGCAAGATTTTATTAGCCTTTTGACTGTTATTAGACTCCAAAGTAAGAGGGATGGATGGTTATGTAATCTTTTGTTAGTACAAATTTCACAGAAGGTGAGGAGTATTTTAGCCATAAATTCTTTGCCTTCTTTCGTAAATCTATATTTTTGTTTTCTTCTATAGTTGATGACATTCTTTTTCCACAAGTAAGAGTTTCATGGTATAATACATAAAACTTATAGTTGCACTGCTTTACAAGTGACTTAAGGTCTATTTAGGGCAGTTGCAAATGTTTGAAAAATCAGCTGTGAAGTTGCTGAAAAAGAAACGGTTGTTCAAAAAATTGCGGTGGCTGTTACAAAAAAAAGCTTTTTGAAAAAGTCAGACCACAACTTTCTAGCAGCCACCACAAGTAGCCAATTGTAGTAGGAAAACACAGCTTTTAGCTGCAGTTTTTCGAGAATGCATACAAGTTATAGTTTTTTCAAACAGGAAAAACTGCGGTACGGTACCGCTCCGCCAATCCAAACACACCCTTAATTCAAAATTTTATTAGTGACCTGAAACTCCTCTCTTTTGTTGTTTCCACTCATGAAGTAGGGTTTGGGTTGAGAGTCTATCTTAAATTTATGATTTTGTACCAAAGCTTATGAGGTTTGGTTTGCTTGGTTTCTCGAGTAAAAATGGTTGTTTATATAGCTCGCTTGGTTTGCACATTCAATTGGAAGGGCTCCTTTTTTATTTGCTCTAGATCTTTTGTTTCAATTGCCAAAGAAATTTTGGTCCTGGAATTCATATCCCCTCATTTTCATTGCAGCTCAATAAGAGAGAAACGGGAATATCTCGAGACAAAGGCCTTCGGTGCCACTTCCTGCATTGGAGTCCATTCATCACTTCCCCCAAGAAGTGAAACGAAAGGCGAATCTGCATCGCCTACTGGCTCTTTCCCTTTCCTTTGTCGAGATTTCTCAGGAATCGGGGAACTGCTTTCAGGCTCGGTAATGGGGCGAATCCTGCCTTGATCGGGTCCAGGACTTGTGGTCACTGCTTCCAGATTAGGTCTAGGCCAAGGGTCTTCCTCTTCCAGATCAATTCCTCGACTGGGAATCCGTTCTTGACCAACTACAGGTTTTGGGAACAGTCGCTGGCTTTTCCCCTTTCTGCAAGACCGAAGCCAGGCACATTGTACCGAGGATCCTCTTGAGCCCCAATTAACTCTTCGTCCAGGGAAGAATCAACATCGCATCTCAGGATAGGAGTCGCAAGATTGTTTCCTCCCTACATCACCTATGGGAAGGGAGGGTTTTCCTTAATTAAAGTAAATTTACCGCTGGAAACCCCTTGAATGACGACAATCGTTTTGGAAGTGGAGATAAGAGGATTCGAACTTGCGGTCTTTTTCAAAAGTTTTTTTTCTCCTTCCCCTAATAGTTTCTTTGCTCGACATCTTCATGGAAGCCTTGGCCTTCTTGTTAAGGCGTCATTTTGTCTCTTTAGCATTGGACGCATCCCACAAATCCTTGGTCATCTGACTATACTTGCTCATATTCAAAACCATGTTTACTATATTCTTGCAGGTAAATTGGAATACGGAAAGGCTCCTCCTCTACACAGATGACGCCAAACCTCAAATCTGAGAAGTTTTTTGTTTTTTATATGGTTCACCAGACAGACAGTGAGAATTCCCCCATCCTTCACTGATGCCAGAATAAAGTGACACTTCCAATTCTTGACCTTATTTTCAAGGTCGATCAACTAGATCTTTCTATTCGAAGTGAAATTCACGTGGCCATCCAGGTCGACCTTGAAAAGGAATACATGAGAAAAGAGTTCTCGTGACTAAGGAATTGCCATCACGTGACAACAATCAACAAAGTTTATGAGCACCGCTAGGCATTTTGCCTTCAATTGGGTCAGGGTAACACCATAGCGATTCATAATAGCTCGAAGCTTGTGACAGAGAGGATGGTGAAGTCCTTGAATGAATTGGTCGTGGTACAACACGAGCCATCCCCCATAATCTTTAGTCGACCGGTCATTTGGGTTCGGGGCCTCTAACACAATGTCGTCGTCATAGACGTACGTCCTCTGAAGTCTCGAAGCCTCATCAGAAGACAACACAGAGCGCTTTGACCTTGACACTGCTGTGAATGCTTGGGGCAAATATTTGGAAGCCATGCAAGTGCTAAGCAGAAGAACGGAGGAAGGAATGACCCAAGGGTAAGGAGAGGGAAAAATGAAGTCATAAAGGGGCCTCAACCTTATATATAGGGCTNCTTTCTATTAGAAGTGAAATTTACGTGGCCATCCAAGTCGACCTTGAAAAAGAACACATGAGAAAAGAATTCTCGTGACTAAGGAATTGCCATCATATGACAACAATCAACAAAGTTTATGAGCACCGCTAGGCATTTTGCCTTCAATTGGGTCAGGGTAACACCATAGCGATTCATAATAGCTCGAAGCTTGCGACAGAGAGGACGGTGAAGTCCTTGAATGAATTGGTCGTGGTACAACATGAGCCATCCCCCATAATCTTCAGTCAACCAGTCATTTGGGTTCGGGGCCTCTAACACAATGTCGTCGTCATAGACGTACGTCCTCTGGAGTCTCAAAGCCTCATCAGAAGACAACACAGAGCGCTTTGACCTTGACACTGCTGTGAATGCTTGGGGCGAATATTTGGAAGCCATGCAAGTGCTAAGCAGAAGAACGAAGGAAGAAGGAATGACCCAAGGGTAAGGAGAGGGAAAAATGACGTCATAAAGGGGCCTCAACCTTATATATAGGGCTCAAAATGGAGTTGAAACTCCACTGACCATGCCTCGGGAATGTGAACTCCACGTCACGTCGCCGAAAGAAATAATTTAAATATTTGCATAAATATGAAAAAATAATACAAGGAATAGAAACATGTATTTATTCAGCATGAAAAATTTTACAAATGGCTCGTCAGCTGCATGTGGCAAAATCAACCCCCGACTCAACAACTCCTTATAACTCGACCCCCTAACTTTTAAACCTGTCTACACTGTCGACCTTAGCTTGAAATCGAGTGACCAAATATGCCTCCCTTACGTAAGCCGTGTCCATCCACGGATTCACAATCTCCATTTGGATGGTCGCAGTTTTGGTCTGATGGTCTTCCGCGTCCGCTCGGTGGTCAAGCAGTTCAGCCGATAGCTTCTTGAAGAGGACATCCAGCTGCACCTTCAGTTCCTTTATGCTGGCCTCTCGCTGGGCCTTGGTTTCCTTCCGAGTTTCAGCTTCACGAGCGAATATATCTACCTTCTCGTCCATACAACCACGAAGTCAGTCCAATCCTTTTCACTAATCANGAGCAACCAAATATGCCTCCCTTACGTAAGCCATGTCCATCCACAAATTCACAATCTCCATTTGGATGGTCGCAGTTTTGGTCTGATGGTCTTCCGCGTCCGCTCGTTGGTCAAGCAGTTCAGCCGATAGCTTCTTGAAGAGGACATCCAACTGCACCTTCAATTCCTTTATGCTGGCCTCTCGCTGGGCCTTGGTTTCCTTCCGAGTTTCGGCTTCACGAGCGAATTTATCTACCTTCTCGTCCATACAACCACGAAGTCAGTCCAATCCTTTTCACTAATCGTTGCCTTCAACAGCCTTCAACAAGTCAGAAATGTGAATCGGGTCGTCGACATAATAAAAAGAGACCAAGTTANCACTAATCATTGCCTTCAACAGCCTTCAACAAGTCAGAAATGTGAATCGGGTCGTCGACATAATAAAAAGAGACCAAGTTAGGTGAAGTGCAAAATCACTCTAAGCCAGGTCAAACAACCAAACTCCTCATATCCAGGAGTCGGTCTTGCTCAAACTAGAGCAAAGATGAGAAACTCTCACCGGCATATAGGTGGAGCACCCACAACTCTCATCCCTTTGATATGAGAACCAACCACATCCTTATCCTCAGGCGTCATACCCTAGAAGTTCCCCGATTATCCTTTCCCTACTGACTATCAGGTTTGGCCGATGCTCCAACAAAGGAAACTGTTAGACCCTTGCCCGACTTCCGACGTAACAGGGGAATGTCATCAGACGATTCGTTCCCATCATCGTCATTGCGCTCATCCAATGACCCTCTCTTGAAAGCTAGTTGCTTCACTCGCCTCTTTTTGGCAATCCTACTGCTCTCAAGATGTTTCTCCCAGTCACCGACCACGCCACCCTTAGAATGATGACTTTTTACGAGAATACTCGAGGGATGGATTTTCTTAGCTGGTAGTAAAAAAGCCTTCATCATAATATCATCAGCTGACTATTCAAGTTGGACCTTCCTATCACTCGCCATGGGAAAAACTTCAACAAGGAACGACCAAAGCTTTGGATAAGAAGAGAGTGCATGAGCGAGAGTCATCCGTAACAACCTATTTATAGGGTGACAGTGCATGAAAATTCAGAGAGTGATTATTAAATATTGTTTATGAAATAAATGAATTTAATGTAACAATTAATTTTTGTTTTTATTGCAGCTGTTGTTTTCAAAAAGTAAGAAAATTGGGAAATTAAATATGTTTGATAGGATCATGGCAACACGAATCTCAGAGAAAAATGTAGATTTACGACAAATAAAAGGGACCTACGGTCAAATTATATAGAGTTCTAGTCAAACACTAATTTACTTTATTGGAGAAAAAATTAATGCCAAGTCGAGGGATAAATATTTCAAAGACCTGATAAGTCACTCCATTGAGTAGGCTAGCTGACATACGTGATAGGCCGAGCGAATGATAGCTCTACGCTAGGCCAAACAAAGGACAACTCTACACCAGGATGAATGAAGGACGAATCCACGCCAAGCCAAAAGAATGACAACCCTACACTAGGATGAACGAAGGACAACTCTATGTCAGGCCAACGAAGGACAACTGACTGCTGAATGAATGAGGGAGACAAGTCGAAGGCTGAAGCAAAGTCACAGATAAGCTTGGTCGGGAGGCTTTCATATCGTTCTCACCCGATTTGATCCTTCATCAACGAATGAATGAATGTCTACTGGTGACCGAAAGTCATCATGATCAACCAACAACTTCATTATTAATATATTTATAGATTTAAATTGTACAAATAACCTTAATACTTTTAAGCTTCTTTGTACANGGACAACCTTACACCAGGATGAACGAAGGACAACTCTATGTCAGGCCACGAAGGACAACTGACTGCTGAACGAATGAGGGAGACAAGTCGAAGGCTGAACCAAAGTCACAGATAAGCTTGGTCGAGAGGCTTTCATATCGTTCTCACCCGATTTGATCCTTCATCACCGAATGAATGAATGTCTACTGGCTATCGAAAGTCATCATGATCAACCAAAAACTTCATTATTAATATATTTATAGATTTAAATTGTACAAATAACCTTAATACTTTTAAGCTTCTTTGTACATAAGGGGTCTTTAAATGTAATTATGTACTCTGGTCACTTATTATACCTATAAATAAGAGATCATTTTATGAAAAAGATTTCTAGGTGCTTTCATTTGTATTGTACTTTTTCTTTGGCTCTTATTCTCCTCTTTTCATACGCTCTATTCCTTGGACGTGATTCCTTGGACGCTTTAGGATTCAACATATACAATTGCACAATTGTTTTCCTATGAAGCTATTAGATTTTCCATGAAATTTAAATTCTAATAGAAATGTATTTATTCATTGGCAGATAAGATAAATACAAAGCGTTTTATAAGTAAAAAATGTATGTTTATAGAATGAAATGAAAATATTATATACATGATTGCTTATAGGGGACTCCAATATCCCCCGCACGTAGATGTTTTTCTGTCACCCCAAATAATTGTGCAATTTAAATCGTGAATTATTGTGCCGATGGTAGAATCTCGGCTAGGGGTGAGTAGGTATATTTTCATCTTAAACAATAGTAAACTTGGCTACACCATTCCTTGCCGACGAGGTATGCATCAAACATGGGTGTGTTAGGTAATATTTGGATAGTGCTCCTCAGACAAGTGTATTAGAAGAGTAAGAAGTATCGTAAAAGTTAAAAGATTATAACTTGAAAACTAAAGCAAAAGTGGTGTACATATAAAAATTTCATATTACTTTCATAAGCAAATACCGTGAACATTTATTTAAATTATTAAATGATTTACTATAATGAAATATGAAATATCATTATATATATTGTTCTATTTTTCTTGAGTTATTATACTTTTTTTTTCACTGGTTATTTTAGATGACCCATTATGTTGTAATATTATTTTTTATATTTAAGTTTTTGAATAGAAGACGAGTAATAGGGAAGAAAATGTGTACAAAAGATAAGACTAGCAAACAAGAAGATAAATTTTTATTTGGTAAATTAAATTACTTACTTTTATGACTTCTTCAATTTATTTGGATNCGAGTTACTATACTTTTTTTTCACTGGTTATTTTAGATGACTCATTATGTTGTAATATTATTTTTTATATTTAAGTTTTTGAATAGAAGATGAGTATTAGGGAAGAAAATGTGTACAAAAGATAAGACTAACAAACAAGAAGATAAATTTTTATTTGGTAAATTAAATTACTTACTTTTATGACTTCTTCAATTTATTTGGATTATAAACTGTTATTGATAGAAATGAAAATAGAAAGTTTTAATTTCACCGTTCAGCCTTACTTCTGTGACATCTTCAATTTATTTGGATTATAAACTGTTATTGATAGAAATGAAAATAGAAAGTTTTAATTTCACCGTTCAGCCATCTGTTCCCACATTGAAAATTCCAAGCCCCTAGGTTGGGTCGTGACAAAGGATAAGTTAGATTTATTTATTGACAATATTGGTCTTTGCTTTTTGTTTGTATCTAAGATTGAATCTATTCACCATTTTTTTGTTTTAGTCAGAATTGAAATAAAATCAGAGATTTATAATATGTAACAAGAAAGTTAAGCCTTGGAAACAACCAAAATTTCTCCAATTACCTACAAAGGAGCCGTTCTCCCTTTTTTTTATCTTCAGCTTCTTGCATTTAATATTATCGAAAAACTTGATCCTTACATGTTTCCGAGAAATCACCGATGCATAAAAATCTTATTAGTTTTATAGCATCTTAGAATCGTTATTTCCCACTTAATATACCATCTTAATACAACCATATTGTATTGTCATATTGATTATGTATCTTGGCTTGCAAGGAGGACAGATAGAGGAGAAGCCAGGCAGGGAAGTTGTCTAATGAATAAAAACTAGTTTAATCTCACTCTCAACCTCACATACAATTACATCCCGACATTAAAACATTTCATCCTTACTCCATAGTGTTTCTCTTGAATATATGCATCTTATTTGTCATTTTAAGTGAACTACTTAAATCTTTACCAAAATTTAATGTCAGAAATTTTTATTTATCCAGTGAGAGATCTTTTACAAGTTGGCTAGATTTTGAACTCAAATCATAATTTTGATCAAACTGCTGTAATAAGACCCAATACAAAGGCTTTGTACATTTACCAGCTTGATTGGTAAGAGACGCGTAAAACATGAGCCAAAAATAATGGTGTCAGTTTCCATATGTGAGCGCGGATTTCAGTTTGTTGAACTCCAGCAAAGTTAAACTCTCATAAAAAAAAATACTACAAGTAACCAGCCTACAAGGCAAATCAGTCGGATGAAACATGTATATGTCAAGATCCTATGTTGAGAGCATTTCTAGTGTTCTCTGTACTTGAAAAAAATTAATTAGTGAAGGTTAGCGGTATTAAATTCATTCATCCTCTAGATCTAAACAGCAAACCTGGAAGGCTGGTTTGAAATATCACTGTTAGTTATGTGCATTATCTTGGAATAATTTTTAAGCCAGAAGAGTGATCTGAAATTTCTTCAAATTAATTCTTATGTTGATTCTCTATTTAATTTTGCATCAAAAGATTGCAGGTTACATGTTTGTGTAGTTTGTTAGTGCCATAAAAAATTTCTATTTTGCTTATATGGTTTACCCTTAAAGACATTTAAATTTTTTCATTTATTGTTTGGCTGCTTTCAAACATGTGTCTATTTCAGGAAGTGGAGGGAGGCTTCTATGGTATCGCTGCATCATCTTCATATCCTGTTCATGTTGCTATTAATGGAAAACTTTTAGGTTTCTGCAAATCCAGCTATCCAATTAACTTTGTTATTCTGTAGCTGGGCGCAAGCTACTGTCATAGTAATTATTCCACCACAGCTGCAGATACTCGAGCTAGTTATTCTTTTAATGGCCTGATTTCACATGGCCGAGTACAGAAAGCCCACAAGTCAAAGGCAAGATTAGAGTTATTTTTCTCATCTTATATCTATAGTTTGGGCCATTTGCATAGTATTTACATATCTCACACCTAAATTTTCTTATTTACACACATAGCACTCAAATATTTAATATCACATTAAAAAAAAAAAAAAAACTATTATCACTTTTTAAAAGTGCATTACACCTTTTCATGCATGGGTTTAAAGCACCACAGTGTTATATATGTAAATATCAAAGTTTAGTGTGCGATATGTTAATACATAAGAATTGAGTACTATGTATATAAATTTCCCTTATAGTTTATGCTATAAGTTAGTGATGTAATATCATTTTTACTCAAATCTTTTGTTGAATTCTTCTTGTAAAGTCTTCTATGGCTCATCTAGTTTAATCATATGCATTTATATGCTCATATCTTGATCTACATGCCCTTGATTATACGGAAATTAAGTTCCTTTTTGATACTGATAGACGAAGGCTATTAATTATCATGAATTTCTTTGGAGTTTGACGACCCTGATGCATGTTTCAATTTGACTAGTCCATGATTTTGTGTGTTTGTTTTGTATGCAGTCCGGAAATAGTTGTGATCTGAATAATTACTCATTACTATTTTTATCTAAAGAGTCACCCATTGCGTCAAAAGCCAGACAACCAAAATTTAACTGCTATGGATGATTTGATATGTTTATAAAACCACTGTTTGCAGCTTATTTGTATTAGGGCATCTGCTTTCACCAATTTCCAATCAAACCGATAGTTGTCAATTGTACGAAGTGTTGTCATCTCAAAGTATGAAGAGGCTTTACCCTCAATCTAGTAAAGCTAGAACTGACCTGGAAATGAACTAATGCACTCGATGAACAACTCGAAGTCGAACTTGGCTTGATTAGTACACAAGCAAGTTTGTTAATTAGTAAATAATTAAGTTTGAATATTTTCTAACCAGTCAAAGTTTAATTGAACCAAACTTAAAGGTTCAACTTTTTTATTTATATTCACAAAAAAGTTATTTGCTACTCAACGAGTAACTTGTTAAATGCTCTATGATTAGTTCTTTGATAGCTTATATAATATACAATATATTATTTACCTAAAATTTAAGGGATGCTTACATACATAAAACCCAAAACATTGCTATTTACAACCCTCTTTCATCGATGTTTTGAATTCTCACTCAAATATCAAAATTCATGATAAAATCCCAACAAATATTTTTCTTTTTATCAAATTCTCAATTATTTGATCGTGGCATGCATAAATGCATCAATTTGATAATTCAAAAATATCACCTAGATGCTAGATTTTGTAAATAACAATGTTTCGGGTCCTATGTATGTAATGACCCCAAATTTTAATTAAGATCTTAATTAATTATATATTTAATAGTAGCATGTTATAATTTAATGCCAAAATGTATGTTTATTTAATGCAATTCCTTATTATTTCATTATTTCAATTATTTAGTTTATTTGTATTTATTTATATTATTTAATTACACCAAAACTTATTTGCAACTTTATATTATCTTATTTAATTGTCTTAAACTACTTAGGTATTGATTCAAAATCTATTTGATTGCTTTTTTGTTTAAAATAGTAAAATTATTTGCTATAATTTTATATGAAAATATAAGTGCTCATTTATCCTTTTTGGCATGTTTATTAACTCATTGAAATTTTTGTTCGATTAATATAAATAAGCCAAGCTCAATCCAAATATAATTATTAAGAAATCTAAATAGTTCAAGTATGAACATAGAAATCAAAGTCTGATTCAAGCTTAAGCCGAACATGATTAACTTATAGTATGGTCAAGTCAAATCCAATTCATAACATAATTGGCTTGACTAAGCTTGGTTACGACCTTGAATACATGACTATTGTTGTCTCTTCTTAGATGGTTTGAGTATGATAAACTCTAGAAGTTAGTGTTTTAGATTTAATTTTTCCAAAATGCGGTAAAACATCAATTAAGCTAATGCGAAATGCACCCATCAACAATGATAGGATCACTCAATATTAATTTTTGAAGCATGTGTTGAAAAATATATTCCTGTTAATGGGCAATATGTGGCACTGTAAATCAAAAGGTTAAAATAAGGTTTCTTTTTCTCACTTTTAAACTTATTGCATTTAAATACATGCAACCAAAAAACCCCTATGATACACGTGCAGATGATGCACCTTGTTTAGTGTTGTAATCACATAGTGATAATGTGATCCTTGGGAATTACTATGAATAGTATTAGCGTAAGCGCTCCGGCAAGGCGAGGCGAGGCGAGGCGAGTTGTAAGTGAATTGATTCGAGCAGCTTGTTCATGTGTATTAATATATTTCTCAGCATAGTTTGAGGTATGTTTTTATCTTGTTCAAGCTTCTTGATTCAAGCTGAGTATCACCTTGTTCAAGTGTATTAATATATTATTGAGTTCAATCTTTAATCAAGCCTAATTAAATTTATGTTTGCTTATAATTTAAACTTCTAATCTTACCACTAAACATAAATAGTTTTATAAGCTTTAATGAAAGTTGACATAATTTAATAAATATTTGTAATTTTATTTTCTGAAGTTCCAATATTTATTTAAGGATACTAGGTCATTAAATTTATTCATTTAGCTTTTTGTTTGATACTTTCATGTTTCATCATAATTATACCTCTCATATTATAAATATTTTTAATGTGTATTATGCGAGAAAATTGACTTAATAACATAGATTAACTTATCATTTAAGCAATTAATTCATTAATAATTAAGCATTTTATCTATTTCTTAACAACATGCTTGTTAAACAACTATTGAGAAAGCTTGCGAAAATGAATGAACTAAATTTCATTTATATTTCAAGCTTTTAAAACTCTATTTATGCTTCTTCACTTCCTTAAATGAACCACATAAACTAGCCTTTTATGAACGAGCAGTGAGTTAACCAAGTTCACTAGGTTTCTTACAACGTTATAAGAGATGTGAGGCCATGTTGTTTCAAACATCTCCTAAGTTGGGGCCATGAACACATTGCTTAGGTGAGTGCTTTGCTTGGATAAATGTTGTAAGTTTTTTTTTGTGTCATTTATTTGGTCAACTTTTAAAACACTATTCTAGGTTCTTCACTTCTTTAAATAAACCAACATAAATGAGCCTTCTATGAACGAGTAGCAAGTTGCTAAAGTTCCTGCTTTGCTTACAACCCTATAAGCTGAGTGAGTTTGTGATGTTTAGACATCTCCTAAGTTGGGCTATTAATACATTTCTTAGTTGAGTTTTTGTTTGCTTTGTGTTGTCAAGCAACGGGATGTACATTTGTCTTGATTGGAGAAATAGGTGACGTAGAAGATGAATTTGATTGACAAAGAAAGATTAACACGACATGATGAGGAAAGGCCACGACGGTATGGAAAATATAAAGATGCATCCCACTGTATATTGCATTAAATTAGTAAAAATTTAGGTTGAAGGTTATGAGTTTGTGGAAATAGGGACTACAAATTCGATTATTATAAAGAAACCATGGTTGATGCCATACATACTATTAAAGAGATTTAATTTGAAGTTTGTAGAATAGATTAGACATTGAATTGGTGGAACAAAAGCTAAAATGTTCAAAGTTTAAAGCGGGATATGACCGGAACAACGAGATGTGTACTTGCCTAGGTTGGAGAAATGAGCGATAATAATTAAAATATAGAAAGTGAATTAGATTGATGGAAAAAAAATTAACATGGCATGTTGTGAAAAGGATATCATGATTGGGAAAACATAAAGATGCATCCAAGTGTCATGCTATAGAAATGTAGGTGTTAAGCTCTTAATTAGTAAAATTTTGGGAGGAAAGTGATGAGTCTGTGGAGATAAAGGAATGGATAGAGGCTATGGACCCTATGATTTAAAAGAAGCATGGCTAATGATTGTGATGTCCTAGATAGTATTGAATATATGGGATAATCTTTGAGGCTATACACACTATCAAAGTAGTTTGATTTAGTATTCCTTTAATTGAATCATACATTGAACTAATGGAACGAAAGCCAAAATTTTGAAGGTTCAAAGATTCAAATAGAATCCAACTAGGGAAATTGAGATATATGCTTGTCTTGATTGGAGAAATGAGCGATAATACTTAAAATTTAGAAGATGAATTTGAATGATCGAGAAGGTTAAATATGATATGAAGTGGAAATGCAATCACGTCTTAGAAAAGATAAAGATTCATCGGTGTGTAATTTTACACTAAACATGTGCAAGTGTTTTAAGCTCTAAATCAATAAATTTTAGAAAGTGATGTGTTTGTGGAGATAGAGGATAGGATAGAGGCTACAAATCCAGTGTTTGATTTTAAAGCATGGTTGATGATGATGATGTTATAGATAATATAGAAGATGGGATCATCTCTGAGGCTATACATACTACCAAAGTAGTTTAATTTAATATTTTTAGGATTGGACTAGACATTGACCGTGGAACGAAGTTTCAAGATTCAAATTAGAATGGGTTCAAACAATTTAAATGTTGATGATGTAAATATTATTAAAACTAATTAGAACCATTTAAATGATGTGATATTTTTAGAAATGATGATAATTAGGTTTTAAGAATGACTCAGAGGAAGGACTAAGGTTTAGAGGTTCAATCAAATTTCAACTGTTGATTGACTGAGAGCATAATAAATGTTACAATATTTAATTATTAATTAAATAATATGGTCATGATGCAAATATGTGACTGAATGCAAGAAATATATATATTTAAATGAATAACATCCTCTTTTGTAGTTATAATTGGAATTTAGAGAACCCAACAAAACTTTTTTATTTCATTTAATCAGAAAATTGATATTCTAAAACTAAAGTAGGAATACAAAATGTGTTTTGGTATTCCTAAAATGAATAATGGTTCACAGCCAATTGCATAAATAAATTGTTAAAACAATGCTCGATGCATGCCCAATTGCATAAATTTTTGTTTGATACTTTATACATTATGTCATTCAGCAAATTTTGATTTTTTATTATTTACATTAAGGTTAATTTCTACTCCTTTGATAACAAATAATGAGATTAAACATAGTTTGATCATGGACAAAAGCAGGTTGTTCAAATGAACCATTAATGGTTCATTGATTTGTTGATCCAACTTCCAATTCATCATGGTTTTTCTTTTGTAAAACAATTAAAGTATTCAACCGAATTGTTCGAGGAATTAATTCAGGGTAATACTTGTTAAATCAGCCGGCTCTACCAGCAATTTTTACAGGTAAATTCTAAATTGTTTTCTCGAAATCTTATTTTTTTTAATCTCATTTAACCAAATTTTTTTGGGTCAAGCACCACATTTATCACCAAATCTTAGTAAGTAGTAAATAATTGTTATTAATTTTAATTTCTCGAATCTTTGCATAAAGATTGGGCTGTATTGACATTTCAAACATACAATTTGAAACATTTGTGCATTAGATTTATAATAATATATACTAACTATTTCAATCATGATGATGGAGCAATAATATATTTTAGAATGAACTTTAGGTGACTGATACAATAGAAGAGTATATAACAATAAACGATATTAAGTCTTTTCTTGTCTTCAGTAGTATTTTTTGTCCCATTGAATGGCTTTAGAGTCATGTAAATATTTAATATCTTGAGGTTACATACTTACGACACAATTCTCATATATTTTACATATCTAATTTTTAAAATTTGATATATACACGTACAGTGGCCTATTGGTAGAGCAGCCTTCCTGAAGGTTGTAAGTCCCCCTATTGGTAGAGCAGCCTTCCTGAAGGTTGTAAGTCCCCTTAGGTCACGAGTTCAAACCCCCTTGTGTAGGGTGTGGTACTCGAATATTTAGCACACCTATGGATGAACGAGGAATCTCTTCTAGCCTTCGACCATTACTTTGAAAATAATATATATATACATATATATATACATATATATATATATATATATATATAGA
>JXCR01147334.1:243826-260800 GCA_002079205.1 Phalaenopsis hybrid cultivar
GCCTGTGAAAGATGATTCTGATGTTCCTTGCACTCAACATCCTATTGCCCGATTTGTTTCATATGAGAGATTATCTCCTCCCTATCATGCATTTGTTACTGCTATTGACAGCATAAAGGTTTCGAATTCTATTCAGGAAGCTCTCTCACACCCGGAATGGAGAAAAGGTGTGAATGAAGAAGTTGCTGCACTAAAAAAGTGTGGAATGTGGATTGTGTCTGATTTGCCCAAGGATACGAGAGCAGTAGGATGCAGGTGGTTATTTACAATCAAATGTAAGGCAGACGGAAGCATTGATCGGTTAAAAGCCCGACTGGTTGCAAAAGGTTATACTCAGTCATAAGGAATTGCCTACCAAGAGACATTCGCCCCAATAGCCAAACTGAACTCCATTAGAATCCTACTCTCAATTGCAGCAAACCGAGACTGGCCCCTTATGCAACTTGATGTCAAAAATGCATTCCTTAATGGAGAACTTGAAGAGGATGTATACATGGATTTACCGTCTGGTCTTGAAGGGTCCTTCCCTAGTGGCAAAGTATGCAAGCTCCAGAAATCTCTGTATGGTCTCAAACAATCTCCCCGTGCTTGGTTTTGCCGATTCACCAATTCAGTAATCAAGTACGGTTATACTCAAAGTCAGACTGATCATACAATGTTCACAAAAAGATCCGAGAAGAAGATTGCTGTCCTTATTGTGTATGTTGATGACAGCATTCTTACCGGTGACCACACTGAAGAATTGACTAAGCTGAAGAAGTTTCTAGCCCATGAATTCGAAATCAAGGACCTCGGAGACTTGAAGTTCTTCTTCAGAATGGAAGTTGCAAGATCCAAAATGGGGATAGCCGTAACTCAAAGGACGTACACATTGGACCTATTGAAAGAAACTAATATGCTTGGATGCAAACCAATAGATACTCCAATAGACCCGTATAAAAAATTGGAATGGAGAATGATAGTTTACCTGTCGACAAAGGACGATATCAGCGGCTTGTTGGAAGACTTAGTTACTTATCTTACACCATACCAAACATAAGCTTTTCAGTAAGTATAGTAAGTCAATTCATGAACTATCATACTGAGGAACATATGGGAGCTGTCAACCATATCTTAGGATACTTAAAGATGACACCCGTGAAATGATTATTATTCAAAAGGAATGATAGTCAAAAGGTAGAAGTCTTTATAGATGCTGACTGGGCAGGAGATATATCCACCCGACGATCAACCTCTGGGTATTGCTCTTATGTATGCGACAATCTAGTGACATGGAGAAGCAAGAAACAATCGGTGGTATCTCGGAGTAGTGCAGAAGCAGAATACATAGCACTGGCGCTTGGTATCTGTGAAGGAATGTGGATCAAAAAATTTCTCAAGGAGCTTGGAATTATGGGAGAAAATTCTATCAAGATGTTCTGTGTCAATCAAGCAGCAATCAGTATCGCAAAGAATCCTGTTCATCATGACCGAACAAAACACATTGAGATTGATCAGAACTTCATTTCAGAGAAGGTGGACAATGAAATCATTGAATTGGTCTATACTCCTTTTAGAGACCAAACCGCAGACATTTTCACCAAGACTCTCCCTAAGTCAAGTTTTGATGAGCTAACCAACAAGTTGGGCATGTACAATCTGTGCAACCCACCTTGAGGGGGAGTGTGGAATTACACTCCTTATTATTTACTTTAATTCTATTTAGTACTTGCTATATTTAGTCATAGTATAAAAAGAGTAATTCCTTAATTATAGGTATTTATGTTTATTCCGTAATTATAGGAATTACTTAAGTGTAGGAAGATTTCTTTCCTCTTTATATTTCTTGTACTAGCCTATTTATAGGTGACATATCTATGTATTCATAAAGAAAAATGATTATTCAAAATTCACATGAATGCACGCCACAATCCCTTCTATTTCCCAGATAACTTGAACTGAAATCGTATCGCAAGGCTTCGGTCACGGCGGTATACGATCCCTTTGTCGTCTTCCCAACAAACTCTGATTGTGACTCTGTCACATAATTTGGTCACGAAGGCTATAGGCAGCCTCCAATCACACTTTCCCAACAAGCTCTGATTGCGATTGTATTGTTGGGTTTGGTCACGAATGCGACCGACAGGCTTCAATCGCGCTTTCCCTGAATGCTCTGATAAGGGTTGTATCATAGGGTTTGGTCACGAAGGCGACAACGACCTCCAATCACAATTACGATTCAGATGGAGTGTCGGACCTTGGTAAGTCGCGATCCCTTGCATTTATACGCTGTGATCACATTTACGATCACTCCGTGGCCTTCTCTGTAAGCTGCGATCACACGCCTGCGATCACGTTGTGGCCCCTCCGCTAGCAATCATATCACTGGATTCAGTCAGGAAGGGTCCTGTTGGTGCTTCCAAGCTATTTCTCACTCTAGAAACAACTATTTTTTACTCTGCGAGCCGAAAACAGTGGTTTTGTGGTGATCTTCCAGAAATCGATGCTCTGATACCAATTTGTGGGAGATATTAGCACGGTTTTTCAGAAATTAGGGCAAATCAACATATTTCTTCAATAACATTAAATCAAAATAATACAACACACGAATACAAATGATAAGCACCTCTAATTTGAGAGGTAGACGATCTCCCCCAATTCTTACAATTTGAGTGGTAGGAAATCTCTGCCAATTCCTAAACCAAAGCCTCACGACTCAATCTCACTCCAACCTAATCCTAAACATAATAAGCTTATTTATACCCAATATTAATAATAATAAATGGTTAAATTGCCCTTAGACTTATAAAGATAAAGTTTTCTTAGGCTTGGCACCGACATAACAGATATCAGCTTGAAAGAGAAAGCAAAGGAGGCTTCAGATCCTGGAAATCATGTCAGTGAAGTATTCCCATGAAAGGAATCTTGGGGTGTATGCCTCAGCATCTTGGGAATCTTAATTACTATGATTAGAGAGATGGAGGGATTTGTGGGATGAGATAGTAATAATGACAATCTTGATTTTTTGGATGAGATAGTAATAATGGGAATCTTAATTATTGGGGTGGTTTGATGAGGTTTCGTGCATTTGACTACAAGAAATTTGGCTCTAACACCAACTGGTGTTGAAAGAAATATCATTTCTTGATATGCCAAATTGATGGAGGCCCATTTACAGATGATCATTTTGCTTGATCTTTCTCTTCATTCTTCTGTTGAGTTTTCCTTCGTAATTTTTTTGCTCTACTTAAATTAGGTCTCTTGATTTAGAGATGGATGAAATGGACCTTTATTGACATTTTAAATTGAAAGCTAGATAGTTAAGCCAAATCAAGATTATAGGGAATTTGATGAATCAAGCAGAGCTGAGTACTATGCTATTCAAGCTCACTAGTTATTTTTTTATTGAGTTCTAGTTGAGCTTGAATATTTTATATATATATATCCAAGTTTGATTTATAATAGAACTGTACTTGAGCTTAAATAAATTTATTTATGATGCTAATAATTTAAACAAACTTTTTGTTTATTAATAATAAATGTGTTCATAATATTTTATCAAAATTGATAGTTATTTACTCAACATCACGCATAATCTTTTATGAAAAATAAAATTAGATTTTTAATCATTCCATTCTACTCTTTGTTCTACTTTTTTTTAAGGAAATGTAGATTAAAAATTAAAAATAAATTTTTAATCTATTCATCTTCTTTTTGTTTGATATTTTTGTTAGCATGTTTATTAAAAGTTACCGTTTAAAATTGAAATTATTTTTTAAATTTTGTTCAATATTTTCTTCATAGTTGTACTTCGAGCAATATAACTTAAATGCATAAAATATATAAAAATTGTTCTAATAACTAGAATAAATTATGAAAATACAGCTAAGTTATCATTAAATATGAATTTTATTGAGTTTTTACTGAACTAGCTGCTAAATAACAAGTGTGATCTCAAATGCTTATGCATAAGAGAGCCAAGGCTCATGCTTGCTCATTTATACATTGAGCGTTAATATATTTGTCCAATCTTGTTGAGTTATCTTAATAAATTAATTTGAATGTGTTATATGTATGAAAATCAGGTTGTTCATTCGAGCTTACACAATATGTTGAATGAAAGTTGGGTTGTTCATGTGCTTTATTGGGCTCATTTGGGCTTGGATTGGATTACTTTTCGTGTCTTTGGGCTTCTCTTATTGAGACATCAATTTGATTATAAATTTGCTGAAATTAGAGTTTGAATAATCCTGAATTTAATTATGAAAGTCTTCAATCCAAATATTGTATTCAGATCCGTGCTGGATAGGATGGCTTTTTGGGTGGAAAAGTATTAAAGCGTGCATTGTATTCCATCATTTCCTCAATCCTACATGGAAAAACAATTTGGTAACCACTCTACTTTTGGTTGGGACCAAATCTTCCATATCTCTCCTCTTATGCTTTATCATAGCTTGCACCTTGTTATAATGATATTCCTTTCTTCGATGTAGGGTTTTTAAGATTGTGATACATGATGAAACAAATAAAATTCACAATCCACAGATTACTAATTCATGATTTTAGAATAATTTATTCCTTTCATTGCAATGACAATAAATACTCATCATTCATTTGAAAAGTTATNTGTGTTTAAGATTGTGATACATGATGAAACAAATAAAATTCACTCATGATTTTAGAATAATTTATTCCTTTCATTGCAATGACAATAAATACTCATCATTCATTTGAAAAGTTNGGTGTTTAAGATTGTGATACATGATGAAACAAATAAAATTTACAATCCACAGATTACTAACTCATGATTTTAGAATAATTTATTCCTTTCATTGCAATGACAATAAATACTCATCATTCATTTGAAAAGTTATTTTAATAATCACCTAAATTAGAATTTTTGTAAGAACAAATATCTACAACCTGATGCACATAAAATTTTCGTAACGATCAATTTCACTCTTAAAAGGAATAAATTCGATACATAAAAAAAATTCATCAACATGCAATTACAAGCAATTAAAAATAAATATCGCTCAAAGGAAAGAACTAACCTCATATTGGAATAAAAATTCTAACCTATACGTAGTCATCTTCCTCTTGAAGTGTTCCAAGAATATACATCCAACGAATACACACAGATAGAGGAATATTATGATAGTATTTCAATATTGACTGTTTAATGATTTATTTGCCTCATTGGTCCCATTTATATTTCTTACAGTTACCAAAATTAGACTAAGCAAAATCGGTACATGTTTAATGAATTTATGGCTTGTGTTGTAAATTGAAGACACACTACAAGTAGGAGAGGGGGGGAGTTCAAAGTGGGTTTGAATATATATATATATACTTTTGGGAAAGTTGAGCTTTAATGGAAACTAGGCTAGAAATTAGTGGGTAGTGATTAGGGTATGCTTTGAACTTGGATCTCTTAGTTGGAGAGAAAGCTCTCAACAACTCCTCCACAGGTTTTGCACTTTGAATTAATATGTTTCCAATTAGTATGAAATGTTGCAATTGAATACACGAGAATTAAAGCAACTAGCGTGTCAAATAAATCAATAATATTAATAATCTAGCATGTTTATTTTGGCCTATAATTATGTGCTTATATAAATAACAGAGACGTGATATGTTAAAGTGCATGTTATTTAATTTATGCACAATATCTTTAATATATTGCTCAACTATNATTTCTTTTGAAATATTTTCAACTTATAATGTTTCCAATTAATATGAAATGTTGCAATTGAATACATGAGAATTAAATCAACTAGCGTGTCAAATAAATCAATGATATTAATAATCTAGCATGTTTATTTTGGCCTGTAATCATGTGCTTATATAAATGACAGAGACGTGATATGTTAAAGTGCATGTTATTTAATTTATGCACAATATCTTTAATATTTTGCTCAACTATAAGTATGAAAGTTTGTATTAATGCATATATGTTGTGATGATGAATAAAATGACTATAAGATTAAGTATTCTGGTTTGTTATCATACACAACATATAAGGATATTTATTATAATTATTAAGATAGTGTTGTCCAAATTAGAAAACAGGAGTGATTTAAAAATAATTATGCACTGAAGTTAATAATATATGAGTTAAGCATAATGATTTTATTTATCCNTAGGGGGAGGATCTGACATTGCGATTCGGTGGTAGCCTTCCTCAATGGTCCTGCGACATAGGGAGAAACAATCAATCCTTTACGGAAGAAGGTGCATGCGGTTAGGGCTGTCAAAAAAGCTCGTTGTTTGCGAACAGCTCGTGTTCGGCTCGTTAAATAGTTTGTGTTCGGCTCGTTCGTTAAGTAAACGAGTCGAACACGAACAAGTGCTTAAAGTTCGAATTGTAAACGAGTCGAACACGAACAGTTCTTTATTCGCTCCTGTTCGGCTCATTTTAGCTCAAAATAAAAAAAATATATAGAATTATTNCCCTACCAAGTACACTAGCACAAGTTACTCTTTTTCTCTCCTTGTGCAGGCGGAGAAACCTTTTTACGGCAACTTTCTTTTCAATATGTAATTGAGTTACATAGAACATTTATCTTGCAAAGAAAGAAGCCAGCTTTTACTTATCTTCTTCGCTCAATCACACTATTTTTATTTCAAGTGAGAAACCTACCACTTTTAGCATAAAATGTTCGGTAATGAAAACTATCTTCAACACCAAATCTATTTGCACTTGAGCCTTGGAATTGACTCAATGACTATCACCTACAACTATAATTTATACAATCCCTTGTGAAATTTGATAGCAAGATGGATGTATTTAGAGAACAATCATAGTAATATGAATGAAGAGTGAGAAAAATACAAATGAGCTAAGAGGAGGTTTTTGATAATGATGAACACTTCGACCTTTCTCCAATTTTTCTTTTATAGATCTCCCAATATAAGCTCATTATTTTTTTAATTTTTCTCATTGACTATTTCTTATGAATCTCTTAGATATATAGCCATTAGTACTGTTAAAAACATGCTTAAATAGCATTTATACATTAGGTTAGTCTTAATTAAAAAATACTAGCTGTTATTCATATGAAATTATTCGTAATCAACAAATTCACTTGATCATATTATATAATTTACATTGGTTTGTNTTACTAGCTGTTATTCATATGAAATTATTCGTAATCAACAAATTCACTTGATTATATTATATAATTTACATCGGTTTGTATGTTTTATATATCTTAATATTTTAATTAACTATTAGAGTGACTATTTTAATGGCTAATTTGATCCAAATCATACTGTGCAATTGTAAATTATGCTGGTAGATTAATTACATCAACTGTACAATCTATCAGATTTTATAATTCATGAATAATTTTTCTTATAATGTTTGTTAAATATCCTAATAATCTTGTCTAATGTTATTATCACTTAATTTATTTATTTTATATCATATAAATAATGTTAGAAAATAAATTTAATTTAATTATAATTAAAAATATTCTAACATATTTTAATTCATTGTGTTCATTTCTCATTAGCATGCTTTATAAATAAGATTTTTAACTTCATTACCAGGAAACCTAGTCCTTAAGCAGTTAATTTTAAAGATAGTGCTTTGCTTTTGAGTCTTCTTAATATCTTCCTTTTTATTCAATCTCCAAGTAAATATAACTCCAACTTGTTCCATTTCTACATCAATACATCTCCAAGCTAGTTTAATACACAATATCATCACTATAGTTGGTACAATATGAATAACCTGTAATTTGCTAGAACAATTAGCAAATCATATTAGATGACATTATTCATGTTCTGTAATCATTAAGTCAATTGTAGGCTACATGTAGTCATATGAGCTCATAGGGTCACACGTGTATAAAGGATTTGCCAACTATTTTAAAACATGGATAAACGTGCCATTTTTGAAAGGTGATCAATGCTACAAAAATGTAGTCTTGTTTCCTTAATGTTCGTGGCAACTATAAAACAAAAGTCCATGCTCAGAATCTCATGGTTCATATAGAATTGGTAAAAACATATAATGAACAATTTTTTTTTTCTTAAGCCTTTAACCTGTTCTCCATTGTGAGAATGCTCTTGCAACATCTCATTTTAAACCAAGCCATTAATATTTATGTGCAAGAATGCCCATGGTTTTATCTTGACTGAAATGATTTGCGGCACCACAACCACATAAATCTAAGAAAATTTGCATAAATGAACTATAGTTGTAAAGCTGTGGTCCCTTCAAAGAAAGCCATCTTTAATCATGAATCCTTGGTTAACATTGGTGATTTAGTAGTTAAATGGAGATATATTTCTTTAAAGTCTTTGCACTTAGGTAGTCTTCCTTATTTCTATCAAAGCATGTTATCTAAACTTGTATGATGTATAAAATAATAGACACCTTGCTTAAGAAATCTGTAGTTTATTGTCCATTTTGGCATAATTTATTTACAGAAAAATGTCTTCTTTTAGGAAATTGATCTATTTGATATACTTATGAGTCATGCCCCCTCACCCCCTCTTTTTTGGAGCTCAAGTATCCTAAATCTTGATGGTGTAAATTTTATACAAATTGCTTGTGCAAAAAAAAAAAAANNAATTATGCACTGAAGTTAATAATATATGAGTTAAGCATAATGATTTTATTTATCCAATAACTTAGCATAGGTGTCATTAACCAAGTTGATCACCATATTGATATGAAAGCATTTTATTGATATGGAAAATGAATGTGCAAGAATGTAAACTATATTAAACTATATTAAAACCAATTAGTATGATCGATGTTTACATGGCTCTAGACAACTTCACCTATGTACAAGCCTAGCCAAACTTGAGCCAATATTCCTACCAAGTACACTAGCACAAGTTACTCTTTTTCACTCCTTGTGCAGGCGGAGAAACCTTTTTACAGGAACTTTCTTTTCAATATGTACTTGAGTAACACAGAACATTTATCTTGCAAAGAAAGAAGCCAGCTTTTACTTATCTTCTTGGCTCAATCACACTATTTTTATTTCAAGTGAGAAACCTATCACTTTTAGCATAAAATGTTCGGTAATGAAAACTATCTTCAACACCAAATCCATTTGCACTTGAGCCTTGGAATTGACTCAATGACTATCACCTACAACTATAATTTATACAATCCCTTGTGAAGTTTGATAGCAAGATGGATGTATTTAGAGAACAATCATAGTAATATGAATGAAGAGTGAGAAAAACACAAATAAGCTAAGAGGAGTTTTTTGATAATGATAAACACTTTCGACCTTTCTCCAATTTTTCTTTTATAGATCTCCCAATATAAGCTCATTATTTTATAAATTTTTCTCATTGACTATTTCTTATGATTCTCTTAGGTATATAGCCATTAGTACTGTTAAAAACATGCTTAAATAGCATTTATACATCAGGTTAGTCTTAATTAAAAAATACTACCTGTTATTCATATGAAATTATTCGTAATCAACAAATTCACTTGATCATATTATATAATTTACATTGGTTTGTATGTTTTATATATCTTAATATTTTAATTAACTATTAGAGTGACTATTTTAATGGCTAATTTGATCCAAATCATACTGTGCAATTGTAAATTATGCTGGTAGATTAATTACATCAACTGTACAATCTATCAGATTTTATAATTCATGAATAGTTTTTCTTATAATGTTTGTTAAATATCCTAATAATCTTGTCTAATGTTATTATCACTTAATTAATTTATTTTATATCATATAAATAATGTTAGAAAATAAATTTAATATAATTATAATTAAAAATATTCTAGCATATTTTAATTCATTGTGTTCATTTCTCATTAGCATGCTTTATAAATAAGATTTTAAACTTCATTACCAGGAAACCTAGTCCTTAAGCAGTTAATTTTAAAGATTGTGCTTTGCTTTTGAGTCTTCTTAATATCTTCCTTTTTATTCAATCTGCAAGTAAATATAACTCCAACTTGTTCCATTTCTACATCAATACATCTCCAAGCTAGTTTAATACACAATATCATCACTATAGTTGGTACAATATGAATAACCTGTAATTTGCTAGAACAATTAGCAAATCATATTAGATGACATTATTCATGTTCTGTAATCATTAAGTCAATTGTAGGCTACATGTAGTCATATGAGCTCATAGGGTCACACGTGTATAAAGGATTTGCCAACTATTTTAAAACATGGATAAACGTGCCATTTTTGAAAGGTGATCAATGCTACAAAAATGTAGTCTTGTTTCCTTAATGTTCGTGGCAACTATAAAACAAAAGTCCATGCTCAGAATCTCATGGTTCATATAGAATTGGTAAAAACATATAATGAACCAATTTTTTTTTCTTAAGCCTTTAACCTGTTCTCCATTGTGAGAATGCTCTTGCAACATCTCATTTTAAACCAAGCCATTAATATTTATGTGCAAGAATGCCCATGGTTTTATCTTGACTGAAATGATTTGCGGCACCACAACCACATAAATCTAAGAAAATTTGCATAAATGAACTATAGTTGTAAAGCTGTGGTCCCTTCAAAGAAAGCCATCTTTAATCATGAATCCTTGGTTAACATTGGTGATTTAGTAGTTAAATGGAGATATATTTCTTTAAAGTCTTTGCACTTAGGTAGTCTTCCTTATTTCTATCAAAGCATGTTATCTAAACTTGTATGATGTATAAAATAATAGACACCTTGCTTAAGAAATCTGTAGTTTATTGTCCATTTTGGCATAATTTATTTACAGAAAAATGTCTTCTTTTAGGAAATTGATCTATTTGATATACTTATGAGTCATGCCCCCTCACCCCCTCTTTTTTGGAGCTCAAGTATCCTAAATCTTGATGGTGTAAATTTTATACAAATTGCTTGTGCAAAAAAAAAAAAAAGAATGTCTCTTGTATCAAAATGATTGTAGAACAACACAAACCTCATTTATCTTAATTCGAAATGGTTTTTTTGTATCATTTAATTTTTTATTAAAATAAATAATTTGGTGTGCATCTTGGTTTAAAACTCCAATTGATATGCCAAATGTTACATAGGAAATCTTAAAATTTATTAAAATTATGTAATGTTTGTACGGGTTTGCTAATAAATAGATTTTTTTTTGTCATTAAAGGCACATTTAACAAACTTGTTTCATTGAAATTCTTCCTTTTAAGATAGTGATGTGTAGCATTACAACGGTAAACCCTTTTGATAAAGCATTTATAAAAAGTACGCGAACAATGGATATTTCAAATATCATGAATAGTGGTAGGTTTTGAGTAACTGCTAATTGCTTGACTTCGGCATCTTTTGCCTCTTATGATATATAATTTTTAAGGTGCATGAAATATAGAAAAAGTGATACAATAACATAGCGAGTCATTAAAGAAGTTATTAAACTATCATTAAATTAATATTTTATCGAGTTCTTACCAACCTATTTATTAAACAAAAATGAGTATATTCATGGATAGAAATTAATAAACATGTTAGTGTTATATTTTGTTAATTTATGTGAAGAGCTTTGAACATTTTGTTTATGCTTGTTCAATTTTGTAAATAAAGGAGCATAATCAAACATTAAATGATCGAGTATCGAGCTATTCATTGAGTTCACTATAGTCTACTTTTAGCTTTATCAAAGAATATATATACATCCAGGATGTACATATAAGAAGAGAAGAAAATTGAAATTGTATTTAATAATACGTATTTAATGAATTTTATATGTATTAAAGATCCTATTTATTGGCTTCATATCACCAGAAAAGCAAATCACACAAAATCTATCGAAATCTAGTCAAATTATGCTCTAGTGCATCCTGCATTAATTCCAGTCGTATTAACTTTTTTGTAAATTCTACTTCTAGAATTGTTAAGAATCCAAACGAATGTACTTAAGAGATCATTTTGATTTTACGAACTCTAAAAAGAACTTTCAATCCTTTGATGGCTTTTCGACTAATGGAGAAACCTATAACAGAGAAGCAAGTTTTTCTAATCCATGTATCCTCTGTCAACCATCTGTCACCTGTCCCGTTCAAGAATTCTCACCTTGAACTCTATCCATTCACAAAGGGCATGCATCTCAAGGCCGCATTATCTCCTCCTAAGACTAAATGAATTCTGATTTCCTCTTTTTTTACAGCAAATCGTAAGACTCTTCTCTTCAATTCCCTCACAGCTAATGGGGAAATAAAGTAAAATTTTCAATGAATTGAAGATAAAGAAAGAAATCTTAATCCGAAAGGTAATCACCAGCCTTGACTTCGTTTTGATACTTAAGTATTAGTGAATATCAACGGTTTCATTTATGTATCTTTTTAGTTTAAGGCCTTACATTGTTCTTGGTCTGCTATAGCTTCAGCACCCATCTCAGGCTGTAAGTTGTGCCAATTTACAATTTATAGTATAAAATAATTTTGATTTATAAATATAAAAATTCAATGCTGGCTATCTTGCTGTCACATTCAATGATCGTATAATGTTCATCTAGTGCGGATGACTGTCTTGAATATTGTTTTATGAAATGTCTGAATTTGACTTCGAAGTTGCTTTAATTTTTGTATCTTATGGCATCACTGTATTAAAGATAAATTATATAAATTGTAGCTTCTTGACTTGAAAGATTCAAAGGAAGTTGTTTATGGGACTCTTGATGCTTGGGTTGCTTGGGAGCAAAATTTTCCTTTGGCCATGCTAAAAAGAGCATTGCTTGTTCTTGAGAAAGGAGAACAGTGGCATCGAATTGTTCAGGTAAAATCACCCTTTTTTTTTTTTTGCTTGTTTTGATATTTTTTAACTTGTATATTACTTCTTTACTATCTTGCTCTCAATCTCTGCTCTACAATTTAAGTCTAACAACAAATGAAAACACAGTTTTNTCATTTTTTATTTTGTTTGTTTTGATATTTTTAACTTGTGTATTGCTTCTTTACTATCTTGCTCTCAATCTCTGCTCTACAATTTAAGTCTAACAACAAATGAAAACACAGTTTTTATATAAGATACATAAGTTATTTGACACAACTTTTATCTTAAGCTTAACACTACCATTGTCAGGTATCATGCCATGGATGCAAAAAGTGGAGGGTTGTGTTAGGTAGTCGACAACCAAAATAAAATTTTTGTCAAAAAATTATGACATAAATTCTTTGAATCATTGTGTAAATACTAGGGTGTCCTCTGAAAGCGACACATTGTATGATCTGAATACAGTGAAAAATATACAATGACCGCTACACCGACGTTCGGGTGTAGTGTCAAATAAGTAAGAGTTTCTACATTATGAATGGATGCAGACAAAGAATTTCATTTATGAAAATAATATTAAGATAGGATATTAGAATATAAGTACTCTCACTGGTAAAGTAATAAAATTAGTAGATATTATGGCTCATAGGAAGATAAATATATTTTGTATTCAAGAAACTAAATAGGTTGGAGAAAAAAATAAGGTGACTGATAGCTTACCTTTTAAACTAGGAGTTGCACTAGAAATGATGTAGTGTAATTATAGATAATAGTTTAAAGGATAATATTATAAAAATTAATTGAATTAAATATAAAATTATAACCCTAAAGATTGTTGTTCATACTAAAATTTTTAATTTTGTAGTGCTTATGCTCCTCAAGTAGGCTTAAATATCGGTTCAAAAGAAAAGTTTTGGAATGACCTAAAATAATTATTGCAAATGATACCTCTTGAAGAAAGGATTTTTATTGGAGGAGATTTAAATGCATATATTGGTAGAGTGGTAGTAGAGTTTAGAAATATTCATGGCGGTATGATTTTTGAGTGATTAATGAATAAAGTAGAACCATATTAAATTTACTTTAGTTTTAACATATGACTTTTTTATTGTTAATACTTTATTTAAGAAAAGAGATGAGTTGAGCATATTATTGCTTATAAGAATGGATTTATTAAAACACATTTTTTTCTTATAAAAAAAAGAGATTGTCGAGAATGTAACGATTATAAGATCATTGCAAGTGAAAATTTAAGTACTCGATATCGATTTTTAGTCCTGAATTTTAAGATGAGTTTTATGATAACGAATACATTGAAACATTATTATAGAATTAGATGGGGTCATCTAAAAGACATAAATAAAATTATTTCTATGAATAAACTTCAAGATTTCAAGTTTTGGGATGTTCATGAAGAAGTTAATTCTATTTGGGATAAAATAACAAGCACTATTAAATAAGTGACATCATATGATGTAGTTAGAGATCCAAAAGAAAAAGTTTTTTTATAAACAAAAATATTTGGTGGTAGAATAATAATGTGCAAAAAAATGATAAAATATAAGAATTATTATGAAAATTAGTTTAAATATAAAAGTTTAGAGAATTGAGAAAAATATAAGGTGGGTTTGTAGGGACTCTAAGAGAACAATTTGTGACATTATGAATTTTGTTTTTAGTGATACTTATAGTTAATTGAATATTAAATAGAGTAAAAAATATATGTATAAACTAGTCAAACAAAGATAAAAGGAAAGTTAAGATTTAATTCAAATGTATTAAAGATGAAAATTAAAAAGTGTTTTTCTTAGAGTAAGATATTCAAAATAGATGGTTGAGCTATTTTGATAAACTTTTCAATGAAATTTTTGAAATTATGATCGACCTTAGTAATTTTACCATCGTTAAAAATAATAAAACTTTGTATTTTTACCATCACATTAGCAAAAAGAAGTTGATGAGGCTTTAAAGAAAATGAAAGGTGGGAAATCTATTTGACATGATGTTATCCCAACTGAGATGTGGAAATATTTAGGAGATTTGAGAATTTCTTGGCTTACTAAATTCTTTAATATTAATTTAAATACTAAAAAGATGCCTGAAGAGTGGAAGAAGAGTATTTTGGTCCGTTTTTTAAGAAAAAAGGGGATGCACAAAAGTGTGCAAACTATAGACAAAATTATGTTAATTGGCCATACTTTAAAATTATGGGAGAGGACATGATATAAAGATTTCTCATAATCAGTTTGAATTTTCACTAGACAAGTCTAATATAGAAGCTATACATTNTGATTTTTATTGGAGGAGATTTAAATGTATATATTGGTAGAGTGGTAGAAGAGTTTAGAGATATTCATGGCGGTATGATTTTTGAGTGATTAATGAATAAGGTAGAACCATATTAAATTTACTTTAGCTTTAGCATATGATTTTTTTATTGTTAATACTTTATTTAAGAAAAGAGATGAGTTGAGCATATTATTACTTATAAGAATGGATTTATTAAAACACATTTTTTCTTATGAAAAGAAGAGATTGTCGAGAATGTAACGATTATAAGATCATTTCAAGTGAAAATTTAAGTACTCGATATCAATTTTTAGTCCTGAATTTTAAGATGAGTTTTATGATAACAAATACATTGAAACATTATTATAGAATTAGATGGGGTCATCTAAAAGACATAGATAAAATTATTTCTATGAATACACTTCAAGATTTCAAGTTTTGGGATGTTCATGAAGAAGTTAATTCTATGTGGGATAAAATAACAAGCATTATTAAATAAGTGGCATCATATGATGTAGTTAGAGATCCAAAAGAAAAAGTTTTTTTATAAACAAAAATATTTGGTGGTAGAATAANTTATTTTCTTATTTTAATTGGATTACATCAGCGATTGGTTTTAAGCCCATATCTTTTTGTTTTAGTTATGGATGCTCCTACTGGACATTTAAAGGAGGATGCACCTTGGTTTATGCTTTTCATTGATGATATCCTTCTTGTGAATAATTCTAGAAAAAGAGTTCTGGAAATACTTGAACTGCGGAGGTTTGCATTTGAGTCTAAAGGCCTTTGTTTCAGTAGACATAATATTGAATACATGGAATATAATTTTAGTAGTAGTAATTCTAGTGACAGTGTTGTGACTATTGGTGATCAAATCATTAAATGGCATGAACATTTTAGATATCTTGGGTCTATTGTTTAAAGTGATGTTGATATAGATGGTGATGCTATTAGTAGAATTCAAGTTGGTTAATTGAAGTGGAAGAATGCATCAAGCCTATTTTGTGATACAAAAGCAAAGCGTAGACTTAAAGGAAAATTTTATAAGATGCGGTGAGACTTTCAGTGCTTTATGGCACATAATGTTGGCCTTTAAAAGAGAAGCGTAAAGCAAAGTTAAGTGTTGCTGAGATGAGAATGATAGGAGATGAGTGGCTTGACACTTAGAGACAAAATGCGAAACGAATCTATCTGTGAAAGGGTTGACGTAGCTCTAGTAGCAGATAAGATCAAAGAGAGTCGTCTTACATGGTTTGGCCAGATTGAACATCGACTATTTGATGAATCGGTTTGGAGAGTAGATGTAAATTTTACTTTTGTTAAGAAATGATGAGGCGGGCCTAAAAAGCTTGGGCATTAAAAATTATCTTAATCTATTAGAATTAAATGAAAATATGACACTCAATAGGGCACAATGGAGAAAAAGTACTCATGTAGCCTACCCCATTTTGTGGGATAAAGGCTTGTTGTTATTGTTGTTGTTGTTGTTGCTGTTGTATACTTAAGCTGGTAAGCATGCATCTACCTTAACAAGAAATGAATTTACTTTTCTTTTTAATGTGTATCTAATTTCATGATTGTGTACCTTTGCGAGTGCTAGTTGTTTCTGATGAACCTCTGATGTTTGGACCTCTTTGAAGTTAAAAACAAAGAAATGGCAGAAATCTGATGAAATTTATTGGGCATCATATTCTAGAACAAAATGCGCCACACAAAGTTTACACTTTTAATGGTTTTGAAATTGATTAGCTAGAAGTTAAAGTGGTACTCAACTAAAATTTGGATCCATTATATTATAAAATGAGGATGGAACTTCTAGAGTTAAAGTTAATTTAGAATAATGGACTATTGCTTTGAAAGTATTACGTTATTCCAAAATATTATAAAGCCTTAAGAAGATAAATTTAATATCTTGAAGCATTGATCAGCTTTACTATATAGATCTGGGTTGGACGTCAATAATCTGCAAACA
>JXCR01147336.1:3189-19826 GCA_002079205.1 Phalaenopsis hybrid cultivar
TGTTAGCCAATATTGGGGCTAATTTGGGGATCTTGTCAAAGATGGTCAAATTGACCAATTTGGACCAAGGTATAGTTGGAAAAAATGAAATTGGGAATATTTTGGATTTATTAGGATTTTTTTTAGGAATTTTTGGAATTTTTAGATTTTGGGTCATGGAGGGGTATTCTGGTAATTTGGTCATTTTTGGAAATTTTGACAAATTTGGATGTGTTCAAGGTGATCAATTTTGGGTATTTTGACAAAATTTGGGAATATTAGCCAAATTTGGGTCTCAATGGCAGTTAGGTAATTTGGAGGTGCCTAGGAGCAAAAGACCATGTTAGGCATTTGACATAGAATCAGATAGATATCCATTCTAAATGAATCATGGATTAATGTGTTGTGAAGATATGGTGTATCCTAGTTCCAAGTCAACACCCAGGGTCGATTCTAAGGCCAAGTAATCCTATAGGGACTCCTCTTGAATTCTCTTACAATGATCTCACCTACTAAATGCTAGAGGTTAAGATCAATATGTGGAATTTCAAGTTGAGTAAAAAGAAGAGTTTTGAATTTCTAATGGTGGGGTATCTCTTCTAATTTTCTAAGATTAGTCAATAGGAAAGTCCTATGGCTAGACCTAGGCTACTAAAGAAGTTTCTAGACCTCAACCAAAAGTGAGGTCAACATGCTCCTTATTTGAAGTGTCACTAAGATGTATTTCTTCTCATTATACTTGCTTCCTTTCTTATTGGTTGCATACTCCAAGCTCATAGCACATTTTAAGATGTTGAATCTAGATTTGTTCTATGAAGCATGGCCAAGGATCAGAGCGGTGTGAATCAAAGATGAGATAAAGAGGGACAGATAAAGAGAGAAAGAGAAGGAAAGTGCACACATAGAATTGCTTTGTAGGGGCAAACTGGTGTATTTTCGGGCATTGTGACCCATTTTACATATGAAAATTGGAGATTACAAGAGAGAAGGGGGAGGGAGTTATGTTTATAGAGCATGGGTCTAGAGAGAGACTAAAGCCTAAAAACCAAAAGCAAAGCCCTTAGTACATCATTTGAATCGTCTATTTATAGGAGATAGATGGCCAAAGGTACAAATTTACATGTTATCCTCTACTTTAATAAAAGTGTTGCAGGATATTACATTCTTTTTGCATATTAGCTTTGCAGTCTTCTCGTATCCTTTGGTCATCTCTCGGCCCTTTGATATACTTAGATTTTTTTAGGATCAGCATGGGTACATTATTAGTGTACATTTAGGTTTTTAATCAAATAATAAATCAAAATGCAAATGCCCTAACTAATTTTCGTAGTTGCAGCTAAGTTCTATGTAACTTTGATAGTTCTAGTGATTTTGATAATTTTACATTATACTAACGATTTTAGTCGAATTTCACCAAAATTATTGAGACAAATGAAATAAAAAAGTGGATTTATGAAAACCTCAACATGCAGACTGAATGTAAGNCGTTCTTTTTGCATATTAGATTTGCGATCATCTCGTAGCCTTTGGTCATCTCTCAGCCCTTTGATATAGTTAGATTTTTTTAGGATCAGCATGGGTACATTATTAGTGTACATTTAGGTTTTTAATCAAATAATAAATCAAAATGCAAATGCTCTAACTAATTTTTGTAGTTGCAGCTAAGTTCTACGTAAGTTTGATAGTTCTAGTGACTTTGATAATTTTACATTATACTAACAATTTTAGTCTAATTTCACCAAAATTATTGAGACAAATGAAATAAAAAAGTAGATTTATGAAAACCTCAACATGCATACTGAATGTAAGTAAAGACTCAATAAATTACAAATCAATGTTTTAAAATATTATAAGTAACCAAGACACTTACATGCACTTTTTTTTTAGTTTTAAATTTTCAATTTAGTTGAAGTGTTNGATGTTTTAAGATATTATAAGTAACCAAGACACTTACATGCACTTTTTTTTTAGTTTTAAATTTTCAATTTAGTTGAAGTGTTTTTTTTTTTTATATTGGTTGAAAGCATGTTGCAAGATTATTAACAAATAAGCAAGTATAAATGAGATCAAATATAAATAAGAAATGCATATGATTAATTTTAGATCATTTTTTGGGCATGGAACCATTTAATATTTAGTTTAAAGAATATGACAAATTCATATTTTTGTCAAAAGTCTTAAAGTTAGAAGATGTTATGACTATAGGTATGAGTGGTAAAACAATACAATACACATAAAACATTTATCTTAAAATATTTCAACTTCTATGATAATTCATTAGGGAAAACTCTTAACCAAAATTTTGATAAGATTTATCTTTGAAAAATCCTCTCCGAGAAATGGGCGTCATTTAAAATAATGCTTAGTATTATAATTTTTTATAAAGAAACATTTACATCAACCTTAAATAATATTAAAGATATAAAATAGATATTGAGAATTCATTGAATGAACACATACTATGTAAAGGATGAACATTACAAGAAATAAATAAATATTGACCATTTCTCAACATTACATGTGCTCTAACATTAAAATAATCATTAATTTATANGCCATAATTTTGATAAGATTTATCTTCGAAAAATCCTCTCCGAGAAATGGGCGTCATTTAAAATAATGCTTAGTATTATATTTTTTTTATAAATAAACATTTACATCTACCTTAAATAATATTAAAGATATAAAATAGATGTTGAGAATTCATTGAATGAACACATACTATGTAAAGGATGAACATTATAAGAAATAAATAAATATTGACCATTTCTCAACATTACATGTGCTCTAACATTAAAATAATCATTAATTTATATTCAAGAATATGGAGTACTATATATAATAGCAACAAGATCTCTTAGAGAACATCATATAACAGTATCTATTATTCTTTAACATCAAAAACATCATCACTTGTCATTCAATCTCCATTTTTAATAAGCTATTACATTATTGTCATTATTTCAGAGATCAATATACTGATTAAAATTTCACTCTATAAGTTACATGATGTTTATTATCACATATAAGAAGNTTATTATTCTTTAACATCAAAAACATCATAACTTGTCATTCAATCTCCATTTTTAATAAGCTATTACATTACTAGATAGTATTTGTGCACTACGTCTTTATTAGCTTCTCAAATGTGTTTTTATCCAAAATTGTCATTTTTTTTCAGAGATCAATATACTGATTAAAATTTCACTCTATAAGTTACATGATGTTTATTATCACATATAAGAAGCATGTAAACTAATTTGATAATGATATAGCAATCTTTCTGTGTAAAAGTTTTTATTTTGAGTATTCATACATAAAAAATGGTTTTACATAAAAAATTTTTCAACGAATCATTATTTCTTAAAATGAACTGGATGAATGTGTCCTGGTCATCGAAACCTTTCAAATGAATTCTTCCATGCCCAAATCAAACATTATTTGGTGGTCCTAACATCAAACATTATTTGGTGAGCCTACAATAAATTTGATAATAATTTCAATAATAAAAAGAATAATTCTAATAATTCACTCAAGCGATTCAAATCAAAACGAAAATTTAACCAAAGTAAATGTGGGCTAAAAACACTTAATTTAATTATTTAAAATGATGCACCTAAAATATATAGTGTTTTTAGACGCATTTTTATTCTTATTTTTGAGATATTGCGTTTTAGTGGAAGATATTTGTGTGTTTTTCTTTCAAGTACAAGTAAAAAGGTAAAAAATGCTAAACAGAGTGAAAAAACATCAAATTTAGAGCAAAAATGTGAAAATGGTGCAAAAGTGTTTTCGCATCTAAGCGCTAGATCTGACGCTTAAGCGCTGGTGAAACAGAGAAGGTTGCGCCTAAGCGCCAGAGGCCCCGCGCTTAAGTGCCAGAGGCAGTTATGTGACAGTTTATTTTATTTTGACGAATTTTGAAGGGAAATTTGATGCACCTATTTGCTAAAGAGAGTGGTTATGACCACCAGAAACGAAAATATGATTAAAAGACTTGTGAAAGGAGGCATCCTTTGGAGAATACATTGAATTGTGACACATTTTGAAGAGTCATCAAGGCACCTCTTGGAGATTTATAAAAGAAGAAAGTTGAGACATTTTTAAGTGTGCTTGAAAATTCTGAAAAGTGTTAGAAATGGGGAGTTTTGAGAGATAGTTTTGGAGAGATTTTCAGGCACCACAAATTTACTTGATCCTTTATATTTTTAATTTTTTTTTGTGAGAGTTAAGAGTGTTGTAAAAGAGAAGAGATTCAAAGGAACTTCAAGAGTTTGATGGAGGATTTAAGATAAGTTTTTATCTTTTGTTTTTAAACTATTTTTTGTTTTAATCGAGACTTTTTTTTAGTTTGACAATGATTTCTATTTTTAAACTAAAGTGTGGTTTTGTTTTCTCTGTGAATTCTGAGTAATTTTCTTTATTTTTCTCCTTAAAATGATAAGTAATTAAAAGTATTGGATGAAAGTTGTGGAGAGTATTGATTTTTAATATTGGAAGATGTTATGATGATTTAAATCCATGTACTTTATTTACTTCTTGATTTGCTCTATCCATATAATAAAATTTATTGTGAAAATATATAAGAGTCGGGCTGGTATTGTCTCAGTCAACAATTGGAAATAATCACATGAGATTGTATGAATGATGTAATTCATATGATTTAGTGCAAATAAATAGAGAAATAGTCTTTGAAGGGTGTAGACTTATAGAACTTTAAAGTGACATGTTAAAGCCCCCAACTTGGTTTATTATTTTATGTTATGATACAAGATGTTAGCCCCCAGGTGGAGGGAATCGAGGGAACTCTAGAGTGAGAGTTAGTATCTTCCCTGCCTAGCCGGTCTTTAGAACTATTCAAACTTTAAATTAGTCAATATTTTTTATAGCATCTCTAGTAAGAGTAAAGAATATTATTGTTCTATTTGACACAACATAATTTGTATACTTCTACAATAGAATTCCTATACTTATTACTGATTCATGATAAGGAGAAATATATTTTCATATCAAGTGATTTTCTTTTACATAAACTCATGTTATCTTTAGAAGTTTTATTATTTTGTCAAAATATCAAAAATACCAAAAAGAATTAAATTTTACCTACTGCAAAAATATCTATAATTTAAATAATTGTCTTTTTAAAATAGAAGGTTTGTTGATAAAAAGTGCATATTGCTTAATTTCTCCGTGGGATTGATATTTAGGTCTTAATCAAAAAGTTCTATATTACTTGATAACGATACGTATACTTGCGTAGTATCCCAATATATATATAAATTAAAATTTTAAATTCTTATTTTCTTCAGGATCAAGTTTTTGGTTCTGTTGCAAAGTAAGGAAACATAAGTGAAAAATTTTATCAAAGACATTGTTATACTGTTGCATATAAGCAGTAACGGGATCAAAAACCCATTTAAATTATTCATGCAAAATCCAATAAAATTTGTGTATACTAAGGTGGGGCCCAGACTGAGTCAAAATATCATGAGATTGGGACCTCTTTCACAAACACCTACTTCACCAGTATCTTCTCTTAGTTTTTTTTTAAACAAATGAGCTAAAGTCAATTTTTTGACCATAACCACCTCCACGCCATAACCATAATGTCACTTTGAATTAAAATATCTTAAGATAGAAATAACTTCAATCAAAACCAATTGTACCATTAATATTATTTTTGTTTCTTTCACTTTTTATTTTTAAATGAGTCATCAATTTTTTCCATCGTTGTATACTTTCATTTCCCGAATAAGTCTCTCTTCCAGATCATGAGCCTGACTTGTTAGGAAAGTGAGCCAGATTTGTTAGGAGAGTGAATCCCTTGTCGGTCGTAATGCATTAATGAGCATTGCTCGTTGGGTTGATCCCGATGAGCAAAGACAGTTAAGTCATTGAGATTGGCATGAGTATGACTGTGATAAAGATTCAAGAGATCTAACTAATGTCACCTTATATGTCACTGGTACGCATTTAATGGCCCTTATTTTAAAATAAAAAAATATTTTCTACATCTGCTATAATTTTAAAATTATGTATATAGCACACTAGGAAATATGTATGGCTAACTCTTTTAAAATTCATCCTATGTGACACCCTTTAGTCCTATGATCTTTAGAACAAAACCAGTGTGGCGACGCTGTCAAAGTCAAACATACCCAAACATTTATCCTGCACTGAGATACTGGTTAGGACACTTATCGGCAGATGGTGTGCTAGGTTATGGTCTAAGATGCTAGAGAGTACTTTTGGACACTTCTGACTATTGTTTTGTGTTGGTTTTCTCCTGTGCTAGCCATGTGTCACCTTTTTTGCTTTTTTCGTGTGCTAGCATGCTTGACATGAGCAATCTTCTTTAAGGAGTCGTGCCTACTCATATGCACACACACAGGTACCATTGAGGGGGTTCCTATAATGATTTCTAAACATTTTGTTTACTTGTGTTATTTAGCTCCTTAATTATAAGACGGCTCATTATCCATTACATGTTGGCTTTCTCGCTAATATTATTTTATGTATGTCGAGTCCTTTTTTTTCTATTTCAATGTATTTGATAGAGTCTCTAAGATAATAATGTATTGAAAATTCGGTACGAGCACGATTTTCTAGGTGTGTTATGCACCAACCACGTGATGGGGACCGGGAACAGTAGCTCGTGTTCCACATATTAAGTCTTAATTCAATATCATTGTATATACTTAAAACTAGGTATGTATATGCGGAGTTTGATAACTTTTTCTGTTTTACTGGGATATGTTGCCAACCTAACAGTATTTTGGCCTCTTTTATATTTATGGAGTACTTTCTTTCATTGAGTTCCTTCATGCCTAGACATTTTTTTATTAATTATTTCTATGCATCTGGGATTCCACAAAAATATAATTTAGGCTCTTTAAAGACCCTAAAATTATAATCTTTTTTTTACTCTAAAATCTTAATAAGACATTAAGATGATCAAAATTTTAGGATTAAAACAGTAAAAATTTTTAAAGCTTGTTTTTTACTTTCCTGCATGATCTTCAGACCGATTTTAACATGGACAACATGGATGACCATAACCCAATCATAATTAATAGGGCCTCCACACTTAGATAATGTTCTAGTGAGTTTATGGTGTTAGAAGGCTCTCTGACCCAAATGGAGTGCAAGTCCTCTTGTTGGGAGTGTTTCCAATTTTGTAGTAGAACCTCCACTTCTCTTTCTTTCTAGAGGCATCTTCGTCACTTCGGCAGGTATAAGTCCCACCTCTTGGAACTCCAACAGATAGTCATTGGATAAAGCTTCATTCCTTTGACCATAGGTATACCGAGATTCTCCGTGCACGACACAATTCACGGATTCTTGACCGGGGATCTCTAGACTTGTTGGGTCGACTACGTTCACAACCAGGTAAACTTAAGGTCCTAGTGGCTTGGAATGAAGTTTCGTGGTACCTTGACCCAGCTACCTCTTTCTTATAGGGCTACTCCTTCCTTATTTTGACTACCCCTGTTGAGCTCTATCGCTTCTTGACTTTCTTAATATCATTTTGACGGCCCGAAGAAGATGAAGTGTTGCCCTTTTGGTATACGATGATTTTTCCTCTGCCATTATGACACGGATGTGCTATGATGTAGCGGGATACACCATCAAGATGATTTTTGTTGTTTCGTAGGCGTCGTATGCCAACGAGCTGCCACTCATTCAGGGTGCGAGAGATTCACTTTCTACCCGATTGCTTAGCGTAAGCTTTGAAGCATCAATGTGTCTCCATATGAAATAACCTCCCTTTTGATGAGTTATTCCTCAGTATCATAACAATATAAAAGTGAAACCCCTTATATCGAGAGTATTTCTAGATATTCTGAGGATGTAATTAATCTGTAGAGATACGCCCCTCTGGGAGACTCTTGACCCTAGAACAAAAATGTTCTTTTTAGTTCTCTGATTACGAGTGGCTTTTGTAAGGATTTTTTTCGTCGACATCATGTTTCGAGGTACTTCGATCCGATCTTGTTTAGACGTATACCGTTGACCCATCACACGAGGATCACCGATATAAAATTATTCAATCTCTTTTCTTTTTATTTTTTTTATCTATTTGTTGTCGTATATCATTTTTCTATTTGGTTCCTCTCCTCTTCGAATCGATGATCTGATTCGGGAGGGAGATTTATTCAAATGGGGAATTATACGACGACATCTAATTAGAGAAGTTGACGACTCCTAGTGCTAAAAAGAATTAAGAAAAATAATAAAATAGTTATGTTTTGGGGTCCTAATTCTATTCCCTTGTCAGAAAAATATACACTGTCAATTGCAGAATGAAAAATGTTTAGTAGTTTTCAAAATTTATAATAAACGAAAACAAATCAGTGGCCAAATGTATCTTATTTGCATAATTTGATTTTCGTCATTCAATTGATTCAATGTTTGACACAATTTTATAAGATCAAATTGAGTTTCTCTCATTTTGAACTCTAATTTNATTTTTTATTAATTATTTCTATCCATCTGGGATTCCACAAAAATATAATTTAGGCTCATTAAAGACCCTAAAATTATAATCTTTTTTTTTACTCTAAAATCTTAATAAGACATTAAGATGATCAAAATTTTAGGATTAAAACAGTAAGAATTTTTAAAGCTTGTTTTTTACTTTCCTGCATGATCTTCAGGCCGGCTTTAACATGGACAACATGTATGACCATAACCTAATCATAATTAATAGGGCCTCCACACTTAGATAATGTTCTAGTGAGTTTATGGTGTTAGAAGGCTCTCTGACCCAAATGGAGTGCAAGTCCTCTTGTTGGGAGTGTTTCCAATTTTGTAGTGGAACCTCCACTTCTCTTTCTTTCTAGATGCATCTTCGTCACTTCGGCAGATATAAGTCCCACCTCTTGGAACTCCAACAGATTGTCATTGGATAAAGCTTCATTCCTTTGACCATAGGTATACCGAGATTCTTCGTGCACGACACAATTCACGGATTGTTGACCGGGAATCTCTAGACTTGTTGGGTCGACTACGTTCACAACCGGGTAAACTTAAGGTCCTAGTGGCTTGAAATGAAGTTTCATGGTACCCTGACCCAGCTACCTCTACCTTATAGGGCTACTCCTCCCTTATTTTGACTACCCCTGTTGAGCTCTACCGCTCCGTACTTTCTTAATATCATTTTGACGGCCCGAAGAAGATGAAGTGCTGCCCTTTTGGTATACGACGATTTCTCCTCTGCCATTATGACACGGATGTGCTATGATGTAGCGGGATACACCATCAAGATGATTTTTGTTTTTTCGTAGGCGTCGTATGCCAACGAGCTGCCACTCATTCAGGGTGCGAGAGATTCACTTTTTACCTGATTGCTTAGCGTAAGCTTTGAAGCATCAATGTGTCTCCATACGAAATAACCTCCCTTTTGATGAGCTATTCCTCGGTATCATAATAATATAAAAGTGAAACCCCTTATATCGAGAGTATTTCTAGATATTCTGAGGATGTAATTAATCAGTAGAGATACGCCCCTCTGGGAGACTCTTGACCCTAAAACAAAAATGTTCTTTTTAGTTCTCTGATTACGAGTGGCTTTTGTAAGGATTTTTTTTTGTCAACATCATGTTTCGAGGTATTTCGATCCAATCTTGTTTAGACGTATACCGTTGACCCATCACACAAGGATCACCGATATATAAGCATTCAATCTCTTTTCTTTTTATTTTTTTATCTATTTGTTGTCGTATATCTTTTTTCTATTTGATTTCTCTTCTCTTCGAATCGATGATCTGATTCGGGAGGAAAATTTATTCGAATGGGGGAATTATACAACGACATCTAATTAGAGAAGTTGACGACTCCTAGTGCTAAAAAGAACTAAGAAAAATAATAAAATAGTTATGTTTTGGGGTCCTAAAATATACACTGTCAATTGCAGAATGAAAAATGTTCAGTAGTTTTCAAAATTTATAATAAACGAAAACAAATCAGTGGCCAAATGCATCTTATTTGCATAATTTGATTTTCGTTATTCAATTGATTCAATGTTTGACACAATTTTATAAGATCAAATTGAGTTTCTCTCATTTTGAACTCTAATTTTTGTCTCTTATTATTTGTTCGATTAAATTCTTCTTTAAGTTAATTTATAACAAATAAAATGAAGGATAATTAAAATCATCTTTTATTTTTGGAAGTCAAATTAATATTTAAGTCTAACCATTATCAAATCTAACAAGTTTATTTTAGCTATTTAATTTAAATAATATAGTAATAAATTGATCAATATTAGATTCGGATTATTCATTAAAAATTTAACAATTAACTGATTCAATCAATAATGATAATTATAACTGATTTATGATTGTCAATTTTTAAAATCATAATTTAAACCCCTTTGTACCTGGCTGTTTGCTTGGCCACTCCATGGCTGCCAAATGCCAGCCTCAAATCAGCATACTTTTTACCAGTTACAAGGAATGCGTTAAAAGCCAGCCCTAGTCAAATTGTANTAAAATCATAATTTAAACCCCTTTGTACCTGGCGGTCCGCTTGGCCACTCCATGGCTGCCAAACGCCAGCCTCAAATCAGCATACTTTTTACCAGTTACAAGGAATGCGTTAAAAGCCAGCCCTAGTCAAATTGTATAGCTTTAAATGAGTTTACACTGCGACCCTTTACTCCCTAAAGCTGAAAGTAGCTCAGTCTGTTAGCTATAGCTAATTGGCTAGAACAGCCATGTAGACCAACTAAGTAATTATAAAAATAAATCAGTTAATTTTTATTATTTAATTAATGTAATCTGCTAAAAATATTTTTTATTTCGTAATAATATTTTTTCTATTTGTGGGTAGTCAAAAGACGATTTTTAAATGTAAATAAAAAAAAATTGACAAAGGCTTTATTATCCTAAAGTCTAGATTACATCTTACAAGTACGCTTATTTTAATATTATTCCAGTTTGTAGAATAAAATTAAAAATCAATTTTATCTTCATGCCTGAAAAAATTATCTAAAATGATTAAAATGGTGAATTTTAGGTACTTTCATATTTAAATTAAAATAATTATTCATCTTCTAATAATACTATGACTAATTTATTAAAATTTTAATAGCATTTATGTTGGAATAATTTGACATCCACTCAATGGAAAAAAAATATTACATCATGATTCTTAACGTAGAGCTACATTCAGAGTCTACTGATATGAGGACACGTGGCTTCCAAGAAACGCACGCGCTTTCCTGTGATCCGGCCGGTTAATACAGTAGAATATTCTTTCTGTGTTATTCTGCGTTATTCAAAAGTTATTGTAGTGATATTGATGTGTTATTGTGTTATTATAATGCCGAAAATATTTTCAGAATATAACAACACATGAATACCAGCACAATAACACCTGAAAAATGCAGAATAACACGGGAGAAATTATCCCCTGCGTTGCAACGACTTTTTTTTTTTATTTTTCTATCACATTCATGTGTCTGTATATCAATTGACTCCGAACATAACTCTTCGTTAAAATTCTTGATATAATAATATGACGTGCACTCAATGATATGATTGCAGTACATCAAACTATAAAAAAAAACTCCTTTAGAAAATGTTTGGTGAAGTTGTATGAACGGGATGCGAAGCGTCACGTCCTTGTCACAAATATAAAATAACAAAAATTGAGAAACACTTGCATTACAATTATTAAAGCTCGGAGGAGATATTTTGGAGTTAATTTGAAATTTGGTAAGGCGTGGTTTTAAATTAAGGCTAATCAGTTCGAAATTCATCCAACTAACTGATGCAATTATTTTCTAAGAAAATCCGATTTGTTCATAAAGCCATTGGGTTAGAACTAAATTGCAGCGATTCAGTTATTTTACAACACAAATTTAAATCATATTGTGATATCCGGAATCTAAATTGAAGCTACAGTTTTCTTATTATCTGAATTTGGATCAAATCATTTTCAAATTTTACTATAATTCAATACTTCGTTAAGAATGACAGTTCCTATCTATTTTTAATTAGAAGCACACCTACATTTCACGAGGTTGTTATATATTTGCATATCGAACACCTCTTATATTTATACCATTAAATTTTCTTATATCCCATCCATTAAACTTTTTTATATCCCATTAAAATTCAGTATATTAACTTATAAAAATTAAGCACACGTTTTCTTGAATAAATAAGATGACATATAAATTAACGTTAAAATTTAGATGCTAGATATATAAAAGCATAAGAATTGAGTGACACGTAACTAATTATATTCATTGTGGTTACGCCGGTGCTTCTTCAATTAAGGGTGCGTTTGGGAGAGCTTATCCACAGCAGTGGCGATTTGAGGGCGCCACCTATTGTTTGATTAATATGTTTTAGTGGCATTTTTAGAAACGTCGTTTGGAGGTTTCTATTAAATGTGAATGGTGGGTAGGAGCCCACAATCTGCGTTTCAATTGAGCGAAAGACATTGCACGCCCTCTCACGCTCGCCCCACGCTCGCTTGCTTCTTTCGCTCGCCTGCCTTGAATCTGCGTTTCAATTGAAGTAATGTGGGCGAGCTTCTCCCGATGGAAGCTCGGCTCACCTCTCATCTCTACGATGACTTGCTCGACTCCTTTCTGTCGCACCGAAGCCTCGCTCGTCCCATCGCCCCTTCTTTGATAAGCCCACTGTTTTCTCTTCGAGAAGCAATAAAATTGAGCTTTTGAGTGCAAGAGTTGGTTTNCGGTTAGAACTAAATTGCAGCGATTCAGTTATTTTACAAAACAAATTTAAATCATATTGTGATATCCGGAATCTAAATTGAAGCTACAGTTTTCATCCTAATCATATTCATATTATCTGAATTTGGATCAAATCATTTTCAAATTTTACTAAAATTCAATGCTTCGTTAAGAATTTTTTATATCCCATTAAAATTCAGTATATTAACTTATAAAAATTAAACACACGTTTTCTTGAATAAATAAGATGACATATAAATTAACGTTAAAATTTAGATGCTAGATATATAAAAGCATAAGAATTGAGTGGCACATAACTAATTATATTCATTGGGTTAAGCCGGTGCTTCTTCAATTAAGGGTGCGTTTGGAAGAATTTATTCACTGCGGTGGCGTTTTGAGAACGTCATCGGCTGTTTGATTAATGTGTTTTAGTGGCATTTTTAGAAACGTCGTTTGGAGGTTTCTATTAAACGTGAATCGTGGGTAGGAGCCCACAATCTGCGTTTCAATTGAGCGAAAGATATTGCCCGCCCTCTCACGCTCGCCCCACGCTTGCTTGCTTCCTTCGCTCGCCTGCCCTCGCTCATCCGCCTCCCTCTCCCGATGGAAGCTCGGCTCACCTCTCCTCTCTACGATGACTCGCTCGACTCCTTTCTGTCGCACCGAAGCCTCGCTCGTCTCATCGCCTCTTCTTTGATAAGCCCACTGTTTTCTCTTCGAGAAGCAATAAAATTGAGCTTTTGAGTGCAAGAGTTGGTTTGCATATAATTTGTTTGAATATAGGAAGAGAGAAACTAATTTTGTGAGCATTCATAATGGTTGCCATGACTTTTTGATTGGTAAAAATAATTTTATTTGATTTTCCTTTCTCTTTTGATCGAATTATGGTGCATTTTTTGACTTCACTGGTGCTGGAATTACTGGTAGTAACATTGGATTTATCTTCTGAAGAGTGGACATACTAGGTCTGTCTTCTTAAAGATCAAATAATAGAAATCTGACGTATCACCAAAGTATCATTCCTGAAGTTATAATTTTTTTTTAAAAAGGCAAAATTGATCGATGTCTTTAGCTACAACGATTTCTCACCGACAAATAAATATTTACATATAATTTATTTTATGAAGGATGCCAATTATTACTTATGCTTTCTTACCATTGATATTTGTTTATAATTTCATTTCAAGACCAGAGTGATCATTTGTTGATTCATTTATTTAGAATTAATTATTTCTCAAACGCACAAATTATTCGGATCAATTATTTATCAGGTTAAACACTTAAAAAAAGTGCAGCTGCCCCCCAAAGAGACCATGAGAAAAAAAATAGAAAGAATTATCGGTTCAAATATTTGTTCCGTTATTAGGAAAATAATTTAAAATATATTAACGAGCTAATTCTGACACATCCTATACCTGAATTTAAGAAATATAAGAAAAAGAAAATAGCGTGCCATCTGAATTTGGAAGGGTATTTTTGTCATCTCAAATGATTAAACAACATGCTGCGTCCTATCCCACGTTCCGCCTATGAAAACGCCAAGGAGACTGACCGCACTACTGAGGCCATTCACGTAAATTAACCCCCCTGCTTCAGTTAGCTGCCAGTTTCCCACGTTCTTCCTCCAGCCACTTTTCTTAAAGAAAAAAAGATCCCTTTTTTTCTCTACTCCCCTCCATCTTCTCTTCTCTCCGATCTACTTCTCAAAACCCCACCTTTTATCGAATGGCAAACGCCCCTCTTTCTCTGTTACTCCTCTCCGCCACCGCTTTAATTTTTACCTTCGCCGCCGGATACGCCGGCGGCGAAGGCTCCATTCACGACCTTCTTCGCGAGCACGGCCTACCTGCCGGCCNCTCTCTACTCCCATCATCTCTTCTCTCCGATCTACTTCTCAAAGCCCCACCTTTTATCGAATGGCAAACACCCCTCTTTCTCTGTTACTCCTCTCCGCCACCGCTTTAATTTTTACCGTCGCCGCCGGATACGCCGGCGGCGAAGGCTCCATTCACGACCTTCTTCGCGAGCACGGCCTACCTGCTGGCCNAATCAAGCAGGAAGAAACGTAGTAACTCTGAGTGCCTGTAAAAGGATCTTGAGGCTCTAAACTTGGATTTTCCCATTAAAAATGCAAAAGTATAAAATCATGAAAGGAATCAACTCTCGAAAAATTGGAATTAATGGAAAATAAAAAGAAAAAAAATCATATACCTTCGAGATCGCCGAAGAAGCCAAAAGAGGTCAGGAACGTGGGAGGAAGAAGAAATCAGAGCTGTAAAGGGAGAATCGTCGTTTGTTATCCATAAAAAAAAGGAGAAGAAACAAAAAAAGAAAACGAATATTACTGCAAGAACTCCGAAGAAGAAGAAGAAGAACGGGACGGTTGAAGGCAGCGGAGAAGTCCTAAAGNGAAAAATTGGAATTAATGGAAAATAAAAAAGAAAAAAAATCATATACCTTCGAGATCGCCGAAGAAGTCAAAAGAGGTCAGGAACGTGGGAGGAAGAAGAAATCAGAGTTGTAAAGGGAGAATCGTCGGTTGTTATCCATAAAAAAAAAAGGAGAAGAAACAAAAAAAGAAAAGAAATATTACTGCAAGAACTCCGAAGAAGAAGAAGAAGAACGGGACGGTTGAAGGCAGCGGAGAAGTCCTAAAGNCATGTTGGTCATTCAAACCTAAATGAGGGTCTATTTGGCACAGCTGCAACTTAACAGCTTTTCAGCTGCAGCTGTGCTGTCCGATGAAGCTACTGCGTGAAAATAGCTGCAGAGCAGCTGTTTCTGGAAAAATGTCAATTTTGTCCTTATTTAGTAAGACTGTTTCATATATATGATTAACTCTTTCATATATGCATTTACCTTTCATATATATGGTTAACTTTTTATTATGACAACCCATATTTAATGAATTTTTATTGAATTAAAACCTTAAAAATGTTTAAATAATAGAAATTATGGGATTTAAAATCCCAAAAATCAGCATACAATGTTCACTACAGGAGCTTAAATTTCATATAAAAGTTTTTTATTTTTTTCCTAATTTTAATTCCCCATCAGAACTCCACAAATAAATCTCTGTCAAGGGGTGATGACATCCAGAAATGGCCATAGAATAAACACAGCCATAAGCTAAAAAAAATATCTACGTCTCCCAGATTAACTAAAGAAAAAACAATTCTTGCAATTTCAAACTGAAATAAAAAAAAAAACAAATCGCAGAAAATAAACTTTGAAAATATCGCATAAAAAAATACCATTTCTCAAGCTTCGCATAAATGAATTGTGTGGTATGTAAATGTATGAGAATTCTGTGCTAAAAAATATATGTAAATATATAAGAATTGTGTGCTATGTATGTAAAGCTTGAGAATTTTGTGCTATATATGTAAATTAAATCAAAAATATTTTATACATTTAGGTGTGAGAATTACAAATATATAAGAATTCTGTCATATGTACGTAAATGCCCAATATTTGCTCAAATATGTTTTCAATTCCTGCAGCATCAAATAAAACTTCTTTCACCTTCACTTGCTCAAATTTATTAAACCTGCAAGAACTGTCAATCTAAAAAAATATGAAAATACATATAAGTTGCAAATAGGTGTTATTTATGTAAATGCCCCTACAAATTATATGTGCATGAAGTTCCAATTATCAACAAATTGCCAACAACCAAATGCAGGTGCTAAGCAGTTTGGCAACCAACGCTCATTTGAAAAGTAGCAGAAAATAGCTGAAAAAAATCATTAGCAAATAACAGAAAATTGCAAAAATTACAACCAACGATGAAAACATATAAACCTTGTCATTCCCATGGAATTTACAAGGCTGCATCTGCTCTACCAAACTTTAATCCTCCAATATTTGTATGAAAATATGGACGAATTCCTTTGTGCTTGCATATCTAACAACTAAACTTTAATAATTGCAAGGAAAGCAATGA
>JXCR01147336.1:24868-88578 GCA_002079205.1 Phalaenopsis hybrid cultivar
GGTAGAATAAAAAGAGTTCTCACTTATTGTCATAGCAATGACTTAAGGTTGTTTTTCATGGTATAAAGTAGTTTTGAGTATCTTCATCCATTGCATATGCTAATTCATTCTAGGATTCTCTTACAGTTTGAGGGGGTATGTTAATTTATTTTAGAGGTCCTAATTATTAAGTCTATCTATTAGGTACATAGTGAACTAACTAAGGGCTTCTAGACTAGACGAATCTAAGTTGTATGTGGTCCATGGTTTTTATATACGTTGGCAATTATGGGGTTTATAGTTTGGAGTTATCCTAGAGTGTGGTGAAAAAAGTTAGAGTTAGTCACTTTAGATGTTTAAGGGGTTTAATAATTATTAAGTGACTTGTTTCCCCTATGATTGCTAGTTATATGACAAATCTAGGTTTTCTAAGTGTAGTTTTTGGTTAAATGATCAATCAATGTGTTTTTTCTTTCGAACCTAAGTTCTGTTTTCTCCCCTAAGTTTTTGATTGAGGGTTAGATAGTATATTCTGAACAAATAAAATTAAGTCTCTTAATTTAAATTCTTCATATTTAAGATTCACTCTTNTTATCCTAGAGTGTGGTGAAAAAAGTTAGAGTTAGTCACTTTAGATGTTTAAGGGGTTTAATAATTATTAAGTGACTTGTTTCCCCTATGATTGCTAGTTATATGACAAATCTAGGTTTTCTAAGTGTAGTTTTTGGTTAAATGATCAATCAATGTGTTTTTGCTTTCAAACCTAAGTTCTGTTTTCTCCCCTAAGTTTTTGATTGAGATTTAGATAGTATATTCTGAACAAATAAAATTAAGTCTCTTAATTTAAATTCTTCATATTTAAGATTCACTCTTATTCTCACAATATAATAAAAATAATAATATAATTTTTTTATGAAAAAATAATATTTTCTGAGTATATTTTTATCATTCCAAAAGTATATGAGATACAAATTTATCTTATATAAGAGTTATTTTAAATTCAAGAAAACCAAAAATTATATACTCAAATGTCTAAAGCTACAAAGTCACATTCATTCATATAGTTACTTATTCTGTTAAACAAATAAGTCTTGCATGGGCTAAGCAATTCAAAGACAGTTTGACAAGCTTATATATTTTTTTTTTCCTAAAGGTCAAGGGTTTAAAAATATCTTTTGAAAATAATTCTTTTAAGGTTTTGAAGAGAACTTTAATCTTTTAATCTTTAAATAAAAGATTCTCTAAAAAGGGTTAAGAAGAAATCATTAAGAAGACTCTTTTAAAGAAAATTTCGAAGTTCAAGGCTTAAGAGAAAATGATTTTTAAATTTAAAAAACTAACTTTAATATTTGCTTTAAATATCTTTCTCTAAATTTCTCTTTAAGGTTATAAAAATATTTTTATAGTTTAGAAAAAGATTTAGAAGCATTAAGGAAAATGTTACCTCTTATGATTTAAAAGTATTTGTCTTTAAACACTTGAGTGTTTAAAAAGATTTTTCTAAGGGAATACAATATATAAAGTCCCATTGTACTTTTCTTGATTTCAAAATTAAAACTTTGAACTCATTTAGATAAAGTAGAAAATCTGGTATGAGTTGATCGAAATTTTAAAAGATTTACAAGTATATAACACTTTTAGTTGTTATAAAAAAGGTTTTCATTTAATAAGGTTTTTATATTTTAAAAAGTAGTCATTTTGAGCACTTTTTAATTTACTTTGATATATCTTTACAAAAAATATTTTCATTACCAAGCTCTCTTCCCTTGCTTACCTTCCAGGAATTTTATTCATTCATCCTATACTTATCTCATCCAACAATTTCAAGTTCTCAAAGTTTTTTTCACTAATACTCATTATACCAAACATGCTTGAAAAAAAGGAAACATTAGCAATAAAACAATAAACATGCAATCACCATCAAAGACAAGACAATTATGCAATTCATACAATTTATGCGTTCCATCCACATATTTTCACTATTCTTTTGCTTTAACATATAAAGGTACATCACATTTGATGAAAGGAATTAAAGACTTAACATAAAAATTGAACAACCTAAAACATGGAGCTAACACATAAATCATCCATAAGCCTTTTACAAGGAACATACTCANAAATATATCTTTACAAAATATATTTTCATTACCAAGCTCTCTTCCCTTGCTTACCTTCCAGGAATTCTATCCATTCATCCTATGCTTATCTCATCCAACAATTTCAAGTTCTCAAAGTTATTCTTCACGAATACTCGTTATACCAAATATGCTTGAAACAAATGAAACATTAGCAATAAAACAATAAACATGCAGTCACCATCAAAGACAAGAAAATTATGCAATTCATACAATTTATGCGTTCCATCCGCATATTTTCACTATTCTTTTGCTTTAACATATAGAGGTACATCACATTTGATGAAAGGAATTAAAGACTTAACAAAAAAATTGAACAACCTAAAACATGGAGCTAACACATAAATCATCCATAAGCCTTTTACAAGGAACATACTCANATGAATGGGCTATATTTTCGATCAATTTGATCTTAGACGTGATTGAATTTTTTTAATTGAGGAAATTTATTTGCTGACTTGTCATGAAAATGTTTTTAATGCATATATTTGAATATTTTTCCTTAGAAGTATCTTAACTGGAAAAATATAGTTTAATATTGTCCGGGCTAGCGATCAGGTAATGCAGCGCTTTTATTAAGTTGCATCATAATCCATGCATGCGCCGCAAAATCTGGGTAATAAAAGCATAATGCTTCAAAGCAATCATGTTATCGTGGCAGAGATGATATTCAGTCCAGATTACGAGATTTTGAAAGGCAGTGATGGAATGATTGGGCGAGAAGCATTCGACTTCGGCGCACCGATTTTGACAGTGAAGAACGGACTTGAAATGCATGTTATTTTGGGATGTTGGATGAAGGCTTAATTTCTCATCTAAAACAATCTGAATTTAAAATTTTGTATATATATATAATATGCATGTATTTAGGATTTAAATTGACTGATTTTTTTTTTTAAAATTTGATACATTGTCAATAAAATTTGCACTCATTATGATTCTCGAGGCATGACACGTATCTCGTTATAATTTTTTGAGTAATAAATATTCACTCATATTAAAAATTATTGAAAATTTTGATTTTAGCTAACGTAGGATCAAACAGATCGGGTTGACGAGATGAATATAATGACAACAATTGATCCAATCTAAGTTAAATCAAGCTCAAATTGAGCTATTAAACCTTTTCTTTTGCAAGCTTTTAGTACGCAATTGAAAGATCAAATAACTTCTAAATCTAACAAATTTATACTCGAATAAAGTGTCTTTATTAGATGAATCAACGAGCCAAAAATTGTTCCATTATGACATCATTAAGGCATCAACTGTTCAAAGAATACAATCCAATCAAGCGAACATCTTCGGGTTGTTCGATAGAGTGGTTTAGGTTCCTTTCATAATTACAGAGAGGCCTCCTCTAGACTCTATAAATAGACTCAAGCCCTTGGCCTTGAACCAAAGGATCATCCGAGGAATTAAGCCCTCATGTTCTACATCGAAGGTCCAATGATCGTTGTTTGATCCTGTAGCTGTCAACCACTATCGGTTGTCACATATTCTTCACGGTGAAATCTCTTGTTGAGTGACAACGTGCATTGTTTAATCCTAACATAAGTTGATAGTGGAGCAGCATGTCGTCTGATACATCTTACGATGACACAACCCGGAGATGGTGTAACATCTAAATATGGTGTAATGATGTGTCAAGATAAGGTTCATGACTTATGGATCTAAAGAACTAGGATTTTTTTCTTACCTTACGAGTGCAAGATAACGTTTATTTTATTTTGGAGTCTAGCATTCCTATAAGGAGGGTCCCTCTTAAATAAATTACATCTGAAAAATTACTCTTGAAAATACTCTCGATTAAAGTTATGTCTTATATCTCTTTTATTCATTAATGAATGTTTTTGAGATGATAGAGTTTGAAGACTTAGATGAAAGGGATAGATTTGAACAAAAGTGGACTTCACTTGAGCATTAAAAATGCTCCCCCTTAAGTTTTATCTGAGCTATCAGTAGTGAGAAGTATGGTACAAAGCATGAATCAGAAAGTTAGGTCTAAGAAAAAATTTTGGAACTGATTTGAATTTGAATGGGATTGATTCGAATGGATTTCGGTTTGATCTTGAATCTAATTAAGACAATTTATTAGTGAATTTGAGTTAGAGTTAGACTGAAGGATTAAGTTANTTGACTGAATTTTTTTTTTTAAATTTGATACATTGTCAATAAAATTTGCACTCATTATGATTCTCGAGGCATGTCACGTATCTCGTTATATTTTTTTGAGTAATAAATATTCACTCATATTAAAAATTATTGAAAATTTCGATTTTAGCTAACTTAGGATCAAACAGACCGGCTTGACGAGATGAATATAATGACAACAATTGATCCAATCTAAGTTAAATCAAGCTCAAATTGAGCTATTAAACNTTTATACTCGAATAAAGTGTCTTGATTAGACGAATCAACGAGCCAAAAATTGTTCCACTATGTCATCATTAAGGCATCGCTTGTTCAAAGAATACAATCCAATCAAGCGAACATCTTCGGGTTGTTCGATAGAGTGGTTTAGGTTCCTTTCTTATTTACAGAGATGCCTCCTCTAGACTCTATAAATGGAGTCAAGCCCTCGGCCTTGAACCAGAGGATCATCCGAGCAATTGAGCCCTCATGTTCTACATTGAAGGTCCACTGATCATTGTTTGATCCTTTAGCTGTCAACCACTATCAGTTGTCACATATTCTTCACGGTGAAATCTCTTGTAGAGTGACAACGTGCATTGTTTAATCCTAACATAAGTTGATAGTGAAGCAACTAGCGGAGCAACTTGTCGTCTGGTACATCTTACAATGACACAACCCGGAGATGGTGTAACATCTGAATATGGTGTAATGATTTGTCAAGATAAGGTTCATGACTTATGGATCTAAAGAACTAGGATTTTTTCCTTACCTTACATGTGCAAGATAAGGTTTATTTTATTTTGGAGTCTAGCATCCCTATAAGGAGGGTCCCTCATAGTTAATTACATATGAAAAATTACTCCTGAAAATACTCTCGATTAATGTTATGTCTTATATCTCTTTTATTCATTAATGAATGTCTTTGAGATGATAGAGTTTGAAGACTTAGATGAAAGGGATAGATTTGAACAAAAGTGGACTTCACTTGAGCATTAAAAATGCTCCTCCTTAAGGTTTATCTGAGCTGTCACTAGTGAGAAGTATGGTACAAAGCATGATTCAGGGAGTTAGGTCTGAGAAACAATATTGGAACTGAATTGAATTTGAATGGGTTTGATTCGAATGGATTTCGGTTTGATCTTGAATCTAATTATGACAATTTATTAGTGAATTTGAGTTAGGGTTAGACAAAAGGATTAAGTTAAGGTTGAGTTGAGTGTTTGATTTTAAAAGGATTGGATTTAGAGATATTCTAATCTAAGGGGTAGGAAATGGTAATAAATTTCTAGGTAGAGGTGAAGCACTAACCTGAACATCTATAAATAGGAGGCTTTAGGTGGGCTAACCTCAATTTATGAGTAACGCGCCCTATCAAGATGCTCATGGCTTTCCATCATCTTCGATACAATAATAACATTAACCAGTAGAATAAAAAGAGTTCTTACTTATTGTCATAGCAATGACTTAAGGTTGTTTTTCATGGTATAAAGTAGTTTGGAGTATCTTCATCCATTGCATATGCTAATTCATTCTAGGATTCTCTTATAGTCTGAGGGGGTATGCTAATTTATTTTATACGTCCTAATTATTAAGTCTATATATTAGGTACATAGTGAACTAACTAAGGGCTTCTAGACTGGACGAATCTAAGCTATATGTGGTCCATGGTTTTTATATACGTTGGCAATTATGGGGTTTATAGTTTGGAGCTATCCTAGAGTGTGGTGAAAAAAGTTAGAGTTAGTCACTTTTAGATGTTTAAGGGGTTTAATAATTATTAACTGACTTGTTTCCCCTATGATGGTTAGTTATATGACAAATCTAGGTTTTCTAAGTGTAGTTTTTGATTAAATGATCAATCAATGTGTTTTTTGCTTTCAAACCTATGTTCTGTTTTCTCCCTTAAATTTTTTATTGAGGTTTAGATAGTATATTCTGAACAAAAAAAAATTAGTCTCTTAATTTAAAGTCTTCATATTTAAGATTCACTCTTATTCTCACAATATAATAAAAATAATAATATTATTTTTTATGAAAAAATAAGATTTTATGAGTATAGTTTTATCATTCCAAAAGTATATGAGATATAAATTTATCTTATATAAGAGTTATTTTAAATTCAAGATAACCAAAACTTATATACTCAAATGTCTAAAGCTACAAAGTCACATTCATTCATATAGTTACTTATTCTGTTGAACAAATAAGTCTTGCATGGGCTAAGCAATTGAAAGAGAGTCTGACAAGCTTATATATTTTTTTCTTGAAGGTCAAGGGTTTAAAAATATCTTTTGAAAATAATTCTCTTAAGGTTTTGAAGAGAACTTTAATCTTCTAATCTTTAAATAAAAGATTCTCTAAAAAGGGTTAAGAAGAAATCATTAAAAAGACTCTTTTAAAGAAAATTTCAAAGTTCGAGGCTTCAGAGAAAATGTCTTTTAAATTTAAAAAACTAACTTTAATATTTGCTTTAAAGTATCTTTCTCTAAACATCTCTTTAAGGTTATGAAAATATTTTTATACTTTAGAAAAAGATTTAGAAATATTAAGGAAAATATTACCTCTTATGATTTAAAACTATTTTTCTTTAAACACTTGAGTGTTTAAAAAGATTTTTCTAAGGGAATACAATATATAAAATCTCATTGAGCTTTTCTTGATTTCAAAATTAAAACTTTGAACTCATTTAGATAAAGTAGAAAATCTCGTATGAGTTGATTGAAATTTTAAAAGATTTACAAGTATATAACACTTTTAGTTGTTATAAAAAAGGTTTTCATTTAATAAAGTTTTTATATTTTAAAAAGTAGTCATTTTGAGCACTTTTTAATTAGTTTAGATATATCTTTACAAAAAATATTTTCATCACCAAGCTCTCTTCCCTTGCTTAGCTTCCAGGAATTCCATTCATTCTTCCTATACTTATCTTGTCCTGCAATTTCAAGTTCTCAAAGTAATTCTTCACTAATACTCATTATAACAAACATGCTTGAAAAAAAAAAGAAACATTAGCAATAAAACAATAAACATGCAATCACAATCAAAGACATGAAAATTATGCAATTCATACGATTTATGCATTCCATCCACATATTTTCACTATTCTTATGCTTTAACATATATAGGTACATCACATTTGATGGAAGGAATTAAAGACTTAACATAAATATTGAACAACCTAAAACAAGGAGCTAACACATAAATCATCCATAAGCCTTTTACATGGAACTTACTCACGTCCATAGATATGAGTATACATACTTATACATACATGTGTGTGTGTGTGTGCGCGCGCGCGTGTGTGTGTGTCTATATAAGGAATTTGTATTTGGTCTGGTGGGCCCCATATAACACTTCCCCTATTTCTGTCTCTTATACACATCTTATCATCCGTGGGATCCTTTTTATGCGCCGATTCATTTGATATTTCTCCGTCCAATATCTTTGAAATATCCTNTCTTTGGTGATTCCATTGGCTTCCATTCTAGTGATCTCGTTTACCTTCCTTTGCCTTTTTCTTGTAATTTTGATTTCTCTGCTCGCGGGCTTTTGTGGTGTGAAGGTATATGGCCTCTTTACATGTTCTCCAGATTGTTTTGGGGGTTTTCGGTCAACTTTGACATTCTTTTGTCGGATCTGGAAGCCTGTTGGTGGATTGAATGCTTTGAGTCATTAGTTTGTGCTTGTCCTTGCTTCTTCTCTGTTTGACCCTATTTCTGTTTGGATTGTTCTCCTTGGTTGTTATTTATTATTGTTCCTTTAGGTTCTATGGCTTTTATTTCTCCTCAACCCTGTGTTGCTTCAGTTTTAAACCTTGGGAATGCTACCTATGTTGACATAGTTGGAATGGGGATTGACTCTATGTGATCTGTGGATAACCTGGTTTTTCCTCAGATTTATCATGATTCACTTGAAAGAGGGACTGTAACCTCATCAAGAAAACTAGTAGCAAGCTTGCTATAATTTTCTCTGATGTGAAAGTCTCCAACCTGTTCTAAAAGTGTAAATTTACTTTCATTGGGAAGTTCCGGCTAGGACACACTACAATGGAAATTATTAAAAAGATTTTTGAAGACTTCAAACATTTTGGGAGAATGGAAGTTTGGTCTCTTTGATGGGAAGTGGTACTAGAGAAGTGGGTACTCAAATACTTGAGGAGTGTCAAGATCAAGATATACCGCAGGATGAAACTGCTCATCAATTTATGGATCAACCTACCTTCTAGGGCAAAATTCTACTAGTTGCTCAAATGGGAAACACTGGAAAATGGATGCCAGGATCAAAAAGCTACAAAAAAGTAATGCACTTGGGCATAGACAGGATGATTGTTTGATAATTCAGGTGGTAGCTCACAGAGTATTCTCTTGTTGGACTTTCTCTCTAGAACCAGGGGGAGGGGGAGGGGGAGAGGAAAACTCACCCACCATGACTAAGCCCATCTTTTTTTGTGTTTTTTTACGGCTATATTCCGCGCTCTGGATTGACTTCCATTATCGCTGTAGTATTGGTCTTTTTGGCTCCCATGCAGACTCTCTACTCCAAACAAGAAGCCATCTCCCCATATGACCTCATAGCATCTTATATTTATCTTTTCAAAGATTTTCTAGTTAATATTTTTGGAATATACTGTTGAGAAATTAGGGCAAAAAAATAGAAATCGACACAAATCTAGAAGAGCACATAGAGATTTAATGAAGACGTAGGCATCTTTGTCGAACCTTGTTAAATCTCTGTGTTCTTTTGGATTTGTGCCAATTTTTGTTTTTTTTTTCACCCTAATTTCTAAACAAGTGGTATCTGAGTGAGGTTCTAGAGCAGAGAAGAAAAAATTTCGGTGCAGGGACGAAGAAGATTTGGCAGAGGAGTTCGGTACGGGGGTAATTTTATAATTACATATTGTACCCCAGGGTTATGTATATATGTTGTATGATAACCCTAAAACACATATTGTACTTCTTTTCTGAGATTGAAGAAAAGCCGCCGCTCTGCTCCCGAGGACGTAAGCATCTTTACCGAACCTCGTTAAATCTTTGTGTGTTCTTTTGTATTTGTGTCGATTCTTTTTTTTATCGCTTTAAATTTCTCAATAATTGGTATCAGAGCCATACCTAACATATACTTTACATTTTTGGTAAACTTTTTTGAGTGTGTTATATACCGTGTGAGTGGGTTGCTTGCACCCATTCACTAAAAAGCTTTGTATCTTCCCTTTCATTAATGAAATTACCTTTGGGTTTATATATATATATATATATATATATNTTTTTTATAACCCTAAAACACATCTTGTACTTCTTTTCTGAGATTGAAGAAAAGCCGCCGCTCTGCTTTCGAGGACGTAGGCATTTTTGCCGAACCTAGTTAAATTTTTGTGTGTTCTTTTGGATTTGTGTCGATTCTTTTTTTTTAATCGTTTTAAATTTCTCAACAATTGGTATCAGAGTTATACCTGACATATATTTTAAATTGTTGGTGAACTTTTTTTAGTGTGTTATATACCGTGTGAGTGGGTTGCTTGCACCCATTCACTAAAAGTTTTGTATCTTCCCTTTCATTAATGATTATATATATATATATATATATATATACGTATATGTATATGTATATACGTATATGTATATGTATATGTATACATATATACATATATACATATATGTATATGTATATGTATACATATATATATATATATATATATATATACACATATATATGTATCTGTATATGTATATACATATATATGCATGTACATATATGTATATGTATATGTATGTACATATACACATACATATATACATGTATGTACATATACACATACATATATATACATATTGATTGGCCTACGTCGCAAGGAGCGACACTGAAGGGAGGAGAAACGAGAGAACTCATGGCGGTCTACCCAAAAACCCCTAAGAAGGCGAACCTCCTTGATCCCATGCCATTAAGCATGTTCTTGACGAATCTATCAACGAGATCGTGACGTGTCGAGGATACCCGTAGGATTTCCGTCTGAGTAACTTGAGTCTGTTTATCGGGACCGTGATCATCGTCATTGCTCTCCTTGTGCAGTTCTCCCGTAAGAAGTTCCCGGAGAACAGGGATATCGTCATCGGTTGCATCGCATTCTATGTATTTCTCAATGGGATCTTGCAGTTCATAGCTACACCAAAGAGAAATGCGATGGCGAGTGCAGATCCAATCTTTTTCAACCAACAAACCCGTGAAACATGTCAAGAGCGTCAGAAAATGGTTTACAAAGGATGGTATACTCATGCAGGGTTTATTTTTGAAGGATTTGGAGAGACTGTTAGATGATTACAATGGAGAGAGGAAGAACAAGTGAACTAGACGTTGAAGCGAAAACCAAAGAACTGCTGGTATTATTGTTCCCCATTCTTGGACCTGATTTAGAACAGATGTTTTGATTTTGTGAACTGATTATAACAATCCTCTAAATTTAAGATTAGTGACTTTACTCTGCAAACAGGCCACGAAACACACACAAATATATATATTGTTGGATATACATACATATATATGCATAAAAATTTTAATATTATTTGCATGCTTAAATTTACACATACACACTTTCTCTTCCCCTCATTATTTCAATTAATTTAAAATTTTAGGCAGGTTCAATATGGNGAAAGGAATGGACCGAGGCTATTAGACGACCCTTGGCATCCCTAGGTGTGCTATAGATTCGAGTACCATATCTTACACACGGGGGATTCAAACCCGAGATCTGACATGACTTACGACCTTTAGAGAGGTTGCTCTGCCAATTGGCCACGAAACACACACAAATATATATATTGTTGGATATACATACATATACATGCATAAAAACTTTAACATTACTTGCATGCATATATTTACACATACACACTTTCTCTTCCCCTCATTATTTCAATTAATTTAAAATTTTAGGCAGGTTCAAATTGGNGGAAAGGAATGGGCCGAGGCTATTAGACGACCCTTGTTTAGGAAAGAAATGGACCGAGGCTATTAGACGACCATGGCATCCCTAGGTGTGCTACAGATTCGAGTACCATATCTTACACACGGGGGATTCGAACCCGTGATCTGAGATGACTTACGATCTTTAGAGAGGTTGCTCTGCCAACAGACCACGAAACACACACAAATATATATATTGCTGGATATACATACATATACATGCATAAAAATTTTAACATTACTTGCATGCATATATTTACACATACACACTTTCTCTTTCCCTCATTATTTCAATTATTTTAAAATTTTAGGCAGGTTCAAATTGGGTTGATAGTTTAATGAAAAGTTATTTATTAATTGATTAAAGTTAATTAATAAAATAATTAAATTAGTATGGTTTAATTATTTTATTAAAATTCAATTAAATTGTTTAATTTATTAATTGTTAATTATTAAGTTAAATTTTTAATTATTTAAATTAAATTATTAAGTTATTAATCAATTATTTAATAAGACAATTAAATTGATTAAGTTATTTCATTATGTGTAATGGTTTAATTAAAATTATTAAAAAGTTCAATTAAGGTATTAATTAAATTATTTTTTGATTTGTTAGTTAGTTAATTATTTATTTGATATAAAATGTTAATTAAATATATAATTGGTTAATTAAGACTTTAATTAATTAGTTGTGACATTAATTAGATTCTTAATAGTTTAATTAGATGTTTAATGGGTAAATTAAATTATTATTGGCTTTATTAATTTAATTTTTAAATTTAAGAGTTGTTTGTGATGTTTATAGTAATTAGGATGATAATTAGACATTTTAGGTTTCAGTCAAGGGATATTTAGAAACATTTAGGCTTTTGTTGGGCTAATTAAAGTGACTCACAAAGTAATTAATCCTTGCAGATTTTGGCCAATGCAAATTAGAGTAAATACGGTTCAGTTACATGTTAGCCAGGTGATTAACCCTAAAAATTTTGACCATGAATAAATATGCAAGGAGGGCCCTCAATTTTTGGGTTTTACATGGGTTAACACATTAATTATGAATTAAGGGGAAGTTAAACGTTAATTGCATAATATAATCCTTAAACTACAAAAGCCCTATGAACAATTCCCTTAACATATGCCATTTGGCATAATAACGTACACATAAAAGTAATTTAAATTTACAACATGAAGCACATACAAAGGGTTATTGGTTTTGACTAAACTTGCTTGGAATCATGATAAAATTTGTANTAATTTAATTGATTAAGTTATTTCATTATGTTTAATGATTTAATTAAAATTATTTAAAAGTTCAATTAAAGTATTAATTAAATTATTTTTTGATTAGTTAGTTAGTTAAAGTATTATTTATTTGATATAAAACGTTAATTAAATAATTAATTGGTTAATTAAGACATTATTTAATTAGTTGGGACATAAATTAGATTCTTAATAGGTTAATTAGATGTTTAATGGGTAAATTAAATTATTATTTTGTTTATTAATTTAATTTTTAAATTTAAGAGTTGTTTGTGTTGTTTATAGTAATAAGGATGATAATTAGACATTTTAGGTTTTAGTCAAGGGGTATTTAGAAACATTTAGGCTTTTATTGGGCTAATTAAAGTGGCTCACAAAGTAATTAATCCTTGCAGATTTTGGCCAATGCAAATTAGGGTAAATAAGGTTCAGTTACATGTTGGCCAGTGATTAACCCTAAAAATTTTGACCATGAATAAATATGCAAGGAGGGCCCTCAATTTTTGGATTTTACATGGGTTAACTCATTAATTTTGATGAATAAAGGGGAAGTAAAACGTTAATTGCATAATATAATCCTTAAACTACAAAAGCCCTATGAACAATTCACTTAACATATGCCATTTGACATAATAACGTACACATAAAAGTAATTTAAAATTACAACATGAGGCACATACAAAGGGTTATTGGTTTTGACTAAACTTGCTTGGAATCATGATAAAATTTGTATAAAGACACCTAATAAAAATGTTTTTACACAAATATGATAAAAGCCTTCTGGTTTGGTGGAAATAAAGTTCCATTTTGTGAATTAAACATGTAAACATGCCAATTTGTTGAAATCATATCGCATAAACTTATAGAAAGGAAATTAAATTAAAAGGTATAATTCCTAAACAAGAAACATGGTGAATTTATGAATCAACATCACATAAACATGTAGGAAGGTAATTAAATTAATAGCCTTTGAATTGAAAAAACAAAATACATTAATTTGAAATTTTTTGAAAAAGAAGTGGTGAACTTCAAAATTAATTGCATGAAAACATTGATTGATTATTTATTTTGAATTTGCATGGAGAAAAATGTTATACCTTGGCTTTTTATTGTTTAATTTCTTACTTGATTTTGGTTGTCTTCCCTTGCTTGAAATATCATTTCTCGGCGCCTTATCCTTCTTGCCTTTGTCTTTCTTGATCTTCCTGATTTGATGAAGAAATTGAGGAGAATCAGTTTTAATTCTCCCTATTTTGGAGGGGATGAAGAGTTTTTGAGAGAGAGAGAGAGAGAGAGAGAGAGAGGACTGTAATGAATTGGGGAGAGGAGGGGCTATTGGGAGGGAACAACTAAGATTGATAGCAAAGATAGATTTTCAAATTGGGTGGCTAGGAATTAATGGCATTAAAGGGAAAGGGACTAATTTAGGATAAGATGGTTTGATCAATAGAAACTAAGCACTTGAATAAATGATTTGGTGCAAAGATTTTCGTTGGATAAGATGGTTTGGTCAATATGGGATGGACCTGAGGTTGACTTACATTCAATTTGGGTTGAACCTAAGATTTGGTTGACTTATGTTCAATTTGGGTTGAACCTAAGTCTTTAGCATAGGTTCAATTTGTGTTGAACCTAAAGTTTAGTTGACTTAGGTTCAATTTGGGTTAAACCTAAGTTGATTGACTTAGGTTCAATTTGGGTTAAACCTAAGTTGGTTGACTCAGGTTCAATTTGGGTTGAACCTAAGGTCTGATTGACTAACCTTAGATTCCATTTGGGTTAAACAAAAGATTTAGGTTGACTTAGCCTAATATATGTTAAACTTAAGTTTAGCCAAGTTTAATGGGGTTAAAACTTAGTTAATTAATTAAGTTTAATTGAGGTTAAACCTAACTAGGATGGGATATACGTAAGTCTAATGTTGTTAAGACTTAATTAATTAATTAGGTTTAATTGAGGCTAAACCTAATTAGAATAGGATTTTACCAATTCTAATGTTGTTAAGACTTAGTTAATTAATTAAGTTTAATAGGGTTCAACAAAGTTTAATGTTGTTAAGCCTTAATTAATTAATTAGGCTTAATTAAGGTTAAATATAATTAGAAGAAGGTTTAACTAAGTCTAATATGGTTAAAACTTATTTAATTAATTAGGTTTAATTGAGGTTAAACCTAAATAGAATATGGTTTAACTAAGTCTAATGTGGTTAAGACTTAGTTAATTAATTAGGTTTAATTGAGATTAAACCTAATTAGAAGAGGGTTTAACTAAGTCTAATTTCGTTAAAACATAGTTAATTATTTAGATTTAATTTAGATAAAACCTAAATATAATAGGGTCTAGCTATGTCTAACATTACTAAGACTTAGTTAATAATTAGGTTTAATTCAGGTTAAACCAACTTAAAATAGGTTTTAACTAAGTCTAATGTGGTTAAGACTTAGGGCCCGTTTGGGGCAGCTTAAAAGTGCGGCAGCGTTTTTGAAAACGTTGTCATACTGTTTGGTCCGAGATTTTGGACAGCATTTTTAAAAACGGTGTTTTACTGTTTAGGGTAAACACAGATCGGGACCCTATAACTGTGTATCGCGTTAGCACACCAGTTTTTCCACCCCTGCCCTCGCTAATCTCCATCTTCGCCCTAGCTGATCGATGAAGTTGCCTTCCTGTCACTTCCCTATTTCGCCGAGAAGGTGCTTTCCTCTGGTAAAAAAATTCGTCCTCCATCCTCTTCTCCCTCCTTCCCCTCCTCTCCTCTCCTCCCTCTTCTCCCTCTCCTCCCCCATTGTCGAAAACCCCTATTTCAACGAGAAGGTGCTCTCCTCTGCTAAAAAGATTTGTGGCAATCTTGACTACCTATCTTGCAAATGTTTTTCTTTATGCCGAGAAGGTGCCCTTCTGGATCTATGCATTTTTATTCAACCAATTATTGCTTAAATGGTGATAGTTGGCAGTGTTGGCTAAGTTTATGATCTATCCTCTATCTTTTTGAAATCAGAAATGTTCTCTTTCTTGTATGTACATATTCACAAAGATTGAGCTTGATTTTTTTCATGATAAGCTATTTAAAAAATATGCTTGTAAACGTTGTTCCAATATAAGTTCCACATCATGAGTAATTATCATTTATGCTAAAAATTAATACTTTAATAACTTCGTAATTATGGAGAGTTGTGTAGTCTTAAGGGATAAATAATGCTTTGTAGGTCAGAATGAATGAAAGGGTAAAGATGCTTGTTGTGTTTGAAGGTGGTAACATGATTTCTGATTATCTTATTTGTTGCCAGGGAGGTGAAATATTACTAGCTTAGAATAGTATACCTTAATACTGTCAGGGAGGTGTAATATTACTTTCCTATTTTTTTTGTTGTATACCATGCTTAGTCCATCCAATTAGAGAGCTTTATATAGAAAATTGGGATGTTGATTAATGGCATGATTGGTGAAATTCCGTCTGTAATCTAATTGGCTTATTCTTAGTTATTATATTCCATGAAATTAATCCTGAGGATATTTAAAGTTGATTTTTTTTATTTCATGCAATTTCTTGCTTCGGTTGAAGTATACATATGATGTGATCTGACAAAATATGAGTGACGCCTATTGTATGCATTGGGTAACCTGTACTGGGATATTTGGGTCAGCAACTCCCATTCAGGTGAGATGGTTGGCCCCTTCTCTCCACTTCTCTCTCTCCCACCCTCTTGCTCTCCCTCTCCCCCTATCTCCCTGTGGAGCAGCTTGGATGGCCACAGAACTTTGTTGTCGACAAACGTTGCCTCCACACTTTAGTAAGTAGATTTTTTTTATTTTCTATATTTTTTTACTAATATATTGTTTTTTAAAAAGTCACAGGACGATGAGCTCCAGGTATTCAAGGAAGACGAGGCAAGTGATGTGGCGCTGTGGAATGTCATCCTTGCTACTCACATCACGCCAAAAACATAGCTACGAGCGACAGTTCTATAGGGGCCCAAGATGGAAACACGACATGGACGACTGCGGCTTCTTCATGTGGGCAGACAACCCTCAGATTCCACGTTGTCCCAATCATGCAACGTTATGTGATTCTTCGATGTCACAATCAGAGACCATTACATGTGGTTCTAGTTCTTCCCAACCACATAATATTGCTCGGGATTCGATCATGAACCAACCGAACAACGGTTCACATGAGATGTTACTATTACATTTTAAATTGAATGTTATAGTCCTATTACCAATTGTAGTTTCAATATGTATTTTTGTTTTAATTTGGTATCTTGAACTCTATTTTAAGTGAAGTGGTCTGCAAAATTTTGTATTGTTATGAAATTACAAAATTGTCAATCAACAAATCTATATATAGGTGTCTGTACTTTGTGTTAATTGTGTAATAAAATACGAGTTATAAGAAGTTTTTCACTTCGGTTTATTCAGCTCCACTTACATATTTCCTTCTATTTGAGTTTAATTTTTTCTATTCTCTCTCTCGGAAGACTTGTTTGTTTCACCTACATTTTAATGTTCCTATAATATTAAAAAAATATATCACATGACAAAATATTCATACTAACATTTTTAAAATATACCACATCTTTTCAAATATTAGTAAATTTATATAAATATAAAAATTAAATTTTATTTTTTAATAGAAGGATTCATGTAGCTTATATATTTTAAGTGTTGCAACATGTAATTTTGTTAATAAATTAAATTTTAATTAATTTATTTTATAATTTGTCGACATTATTTTGGGTTGAGGGGTTGCNTTACACCAAAAAAAATAATAAATTTGAGCTTAGCGCAAAGCTAGCTCAAGTTTGACCCAAGTTTAGCCCTACATGCTTAACTTAAGTCTAAACCCAAATCCATTAAAACCCATCCAAATTGACTACCAAATCAATTTCAAAACAACTTTCATCCTGCATGAAAGTTGTTCATAATGATATTTTACACCAAATAAAATAATCAATTTGAGCGTAGCCCAAATATAGCTCAAGTTTGACCCAAACTTAGCCCAATATGCTTAAAATGGGTCAAAAATAAAAAATCCTTCAAATTGATTAACCAATTGACCTCAAAATGACTTTCACCCTTCGTGAAAGTTATTCCTCATCCCTAATTTTGACCCAAACTTAGCCCAACATGCTTAAAATGGGTCAAAAATCAAAAATCCACCAAACTAGTTTGACCCAAACTTAGCCCAACATGCTTAAAATGGGTCCAAAACCAAAAATCCACCAAATAATTTGACCCAAACTTAGCCCAACATGCTTAAAATGGGTCAAAAATCAAAAATCCACCAAATTGTTTAACCAATTGACCTCAAAATGACTTTCCCCTTTCATGAAAGTTGTTCCTCATGATCTCCTACAGGACCCAAACTTAGCCCAATATGCTTAAAATGGGTCAAAAATAAAAAATTCACCAAATTGATTTAACCCAAACTTAGCCCAATATGCTTAAAATGGGTCAAAAATCAAAAATCCACCAAATTGATTAATCCAAACTTAGCCCAACATGCTTAAAATGGGTCAAAAATCAAAAATCCACCAAATTGATTAACGATTGACCTCAAAATGACTTTCACCCTTCATGAAAGTTGTTCCTCATGGTCTCTTACACCAAACACCATAGTTATTTGGGCCAATTGACATGCCTAACCTAGCCCAAACACAAGATTTGGTCACATGCCATATTTAATTGGGCCAATTGGAATGCCTAACCTACACCAAACACAAGATTTAGCCATATGCACCTTTTTGGAACTATGACCAAACCCAAACCAATTGAGCTTGGTATGNAGGTTGAATCTAATATTTAAATTGACTTAGGTTCAATTTTGGTTGAACCTAAGTTTTAGGTCGACTTAAGTTCAAATTAGGTTGACTTTGGCTCAATTTAGGTTGACTTTGGTTCAATTTAGGTTGAACCGAAGGTTTAGGTTGATATAGGTTCAATTTGGGTTCAACCAAAAGTCTTAGTTGACTTAGGTTCAATTTGAGTTGAATCTAAGGTTTTAGTTTAATTAGGTTTAATTTGGGTTGAACCTAAGATTTTAGTTGATTTAAGTTCAATTTGGGTTGAACCTAAGGTTTGGTTGACTTAGATTCAATTTGGGTTGAACCTAAGGTTTGGTTGACNGGGTTGAATCTAATATTTAAATTGACTTAGGTTAAATTTTGGTTGAACCTAAGTTTTAGGTCGACTTAAGTTCAAATTAGGTTTACTTTGACTCAATTTAGGTTGAACCTAAGATTTAGGTTGACTTTGGTTCAATTTAGGTTGAACCTAAGGTTTAGGTTGACATAGGTTCAATTTGGGTTGAACCCAAAGTCTTAGTTGACTTAGGTTCAATTTGAGTTGAACCTAAGGTTTTAGTTTAATTAGGTTTAATTTGGGTTGAACCTAAGATTTTAGTTGATTTACGTTCAATTTGGGTTGAACCTAAGGTTTGGTTGACTTAGATTCAATTTGGGTTGAACCTAAGGTTTGGTTGACTTAGGTTCAATTTGGGTTGAACCAATGTTTTAGGTATAGGTTCAATTTGGTTTAAACCTAAGATTTTAGTTAACTTAGGTTCAATATGGGATGAACCTGAGGTTGACTTACATTCAATTTGGGTTGAACCTAAGACTTGGTTGACTTATGTTCAATTTGGGTTGAACCTAAGTCTTTAGCATTGGTTCAATTTGTGTTGAACCTAAGCTTTGGTTGACTTAGGTTCAATTTGGGTTAAACCTAAGTTAGTTGACTCAGGTTCAATTTGGGTTGAACCTAAGGTCTGATTGACTAACATTAGGTTCCATTTGGGTTAAACCAAAGATTTAGGTTGACTTAGCCTAATATATGTTAAACTTAAGTTTAGCCAAGTTTAATGGGGTTAAAACTTANTGGTTCAATTTGTGTTAAACCTAAGGTTTGGTTGACTTAGGTTCAATTTGGGTTAAACCTCAGTTGGTTGACTCAGATTCAATTTGGGTTGAACCTAAGGTCTAATTGACTAACCTTAGGTTCCATTTGGGTTAAACCAAAGATTTAGGTTGACTTAGCCTAATATATATTAAACTTAAGTTTAGCCAAGTTTAATGGGGTTAAAACTTAGTTAATTAATTAAGTTTAATTGAGGTTAAACCTAACTAGAATAAAATACAAGTAAGTCTAATATTGTTAAGACTTAATTAATTAACTAGGTTTAATTGAGGTTAAACCTAATTAGAATAGGATTTTACCAAGTCGACTTAGTTAATTTATCAGGTTTAATAGGGTTTAACAAAGTATAATGTTGTCAAGCCTTAATTAATTAATTAGGCTTAATTAAGGTTAAACCTAATTAGAAGAAGGTTTAACTAAGTTTAATGTGGTTAAAACTTATTTAATTAATTAGGTTTAATTGAGGTTAAACCTAAATATAATATGGTTTAACTAAGTCTAAAATGGTTAAGAATTAGTTAATTAATTATGTTTAATTGAGATTAAACCTAATTAGAAGAGGGTTTAACTAAGTCTAATGTCGTTAAAACATAGTTAATTAATTAGATTTAATTTAGATAAAACCTAATTATAATAGGGTCTAGATAAGTCTAACATTACTAAGACTTAGTTAATTAATTGGGTTTAATTTAGGTTAAACCTACTTAAAATAGGTTTTAACTAAGTCTAATGTGGTTAAGACTTAGGGCCCGTTTGGGGCAGCTTAAAAGTGCGGCAGCGTTTTTGAAAATGTTGTCATACTGTTTGGTCTGAGCTTTTGGACAGCGTTTTACTGTTTAGGGTAAACACAGATCGCGACCCTATACCTGTGTATCGCGTTCGCACACTAGTTTGTCCACCCCTGCCCTTGCTAATCCCCATCGTCGCCCTAGCTAGTCGATCGAAGTCGCCTTCCCGTTGCTTCCCTATTTCGCCGAGAAGGTGCTTTCCTCTGGTAAAAAAATTTGTCCTCCATCCTATCCTCCCCCTTCCCCTCCTCTCCTCTCCTCCCTCTCCTCCCTCATTGACGAAAACCCCTATTTCAACGAGAAGGTTCTCTCCTCTGGTAAAAAGATCTGTGGCAATCTTGACTACCTATCTTGCAAATGTTTTTCTTTATGCCGAGAAGGTTTCTTTCTGGATCTATGTGTTTCTGTTTCAACCAATTATTGCTTAAATGGTGATAGTTGGCAGTGTTGGCTAGGTTTATAATTGATCCTCTATCTTTCCGGAATCAGAAATGTTCTCTTTCTTGTATGTACATATTCACAAAGATTGAGCGTGATTCTTTTCATGATAAGCTATTTAAAAAATATGCTTGTAAATGTTATTCCAATATACGTTCCACATCAGGAGTAATTACATTTTATGCTAAAAATTGATACTTGAATAGCTTTGTAATTATGGAGAGCTGTGTAGTCTTAAGGGACAAATAATGCTTTGTAGGTCAGAAATGAATGAAAGGGTAAAGATGCTTGCTGTGTTCGAAGGTGGTAATATGATTTTTGATTATCTTATTTGTTGTCAGGGAGGCGAAATATTACTAACTTGGAATAGTATACCCTGCTAATGCCAGGGAGGTGTAATATTACTTTCATATTTTTTGTTGCTATATATCCTGCTTAGTCGATCCTATTAGAGAGCTTCATATAGAAAATTGGGATGTTGATTAATGGCATGATTGGTGAAATTCCGTGTGCAATCTAATTGGCCAATTCTTAGTTATTATATTTCATGACATTAATCTGGAGGATATTTAATGTTGATTTTTTTATTTTATTTCGTGCAATTGGTTGCTTCGGTTGAAGTATACATATGATGTGATGTGACAAAATATGAGTGATGTCTGTTGTATGCATCGGGTAACCTGTACTGGGGTATTGGGGTCAGCAACTCCCGTTTAGGTGAGATGGCTGACCCCTTCTCCCCACTTCTCTCTCTCCCACCCTCTTTCTCTTCCTCTCCCTCTATCTCCCTGTAGAGCATCTTGGATGGTCACAAAACTTCGTTGTCGGCAAAAGCTGCCTCCACATTTGGTAAGCAGATTTTCTTTATTTTCTATATTTTTGACTGATATATTGTTTTTTTAATAATCGCAGGACGATAAGCTCCAGGTATTCAGAGAAGTCTGGGCAAGTGATGTGCTGCTGCGAAAATGTCGTCCTTGCTACTCACCTCACGCGGATAACGTAGCTACGAGCGACAGTTCTATAGGTGCCCAAGGTGAAAACACGACATGAACGACTGCAGCTTCTTCATGTGGGCAGACAACCCTCAGATTCTACGTTGTCCCAATCAGACAACGTTGCATGGGATTCGCTGGTGTCACAATCGGAGATCATTACATGCGGTTCTAGTGCTTCCCAACCGTGTAATGTTGCTCAGGATTTGATCGGTACCAACCGCGCAACAACTATCATGAGATGTTACTGTTACATTTTAAATTGAATGTTATAGTCCTATTATCAATTGTAGTTTCAATATGTATTTTTGTTTTAATTTGATATCTTGAACTCTATTTTAAGTGAAGTGCTCTGGAAAATTCTGTATTGTTATGAAATTATAAATTTGTCAATCAACAAATCTATATATATGTGTCAGTACTTTGTGTTAATTGTGTAATAAAATAAGGGTTATAAGAAGTTTTTCACTTCGGTTTCTTCAGCTCCACCTGCATATTTCCTTCTATTTGAGTTTACTTTCTTTTTATTCTCTCTCTTTGGGAAGACTTCTTCGTTTCACCTAAATTTTATTTGTTAATAAAAGTATTCATGTAGCTTATATATTTTAGGTGTTGCAACATGTAATTTTGTTAATAAATTAAATTTCAATTAATTTATTTTATAATTAGTGTAAAATGTAAATTATATAATAGAATTTATGTTGCACTAAATTTAAAAATAATTTTTTGAAAATTAAAATTTATAATATTTGATTGGTCTTTTATTTACAAAAATCTACAAATCAGCTGTTTTTCAAAAGCACAAAACAAACAATTAAATAGTTAATCCAGAATAGGGGCACAATGGTCATCTATCCAGAATCAGTTATTTTCCAAACGCACAAACCAAATAGCCATGCAACTTATCCGGATCCGCTGCTCATCGGCAGATTATCAGGATAACCTGCTTATCAGCATAGCTGCCTCAAACAGACACTAAGATGTAAATAGGCATAAAATTGGAACCATCAAATAAGAAGGCACCTGTGTAGCACACCGAAACACATACCGTAGGCGGCTGACGTTTGGTTTGAGAAAAGAATGGGAGAGGTGGCTAGCATTCGTGGTCGTCTGGCTTTAGGGCTAAGGGGGTCATCTGACAAAGTGGAGAACGGAAGAGACGCGTTCGACATGAGCTGAGAACGAAAGAGAGGTTGCGGGCTTTGGCGGGATCGCTAGCGAAGAGAAGTTGCATGCCGAAGGGTTCAAGACGACGAGAAGCTCTAGGCTTGGAGAAGGAGCCGCGGGTGCTAGGGACAACCACGAAAAAACCACGAAAAACGTCGGGACTTGAGTAATGAGCCTCAAACGTGGTTTGCGAACGATAGTGGCGAAAAAAACCATCCAAACAAATAGAAAACCCAGTTCTGAACCGACTGCGATCCAAAAACTCCGTGCATTGGCGGTCTGAATTTTTCAAAAAAAAAAAAAATTGTATATCCACACTATTTATTTAAATAACTGCAAGAACTCTAAACAAATCTTAAGGGCACAGCTTTCTCTGCACGGTGCAGAGGGAGGCCGCAGTTTGACACTGTTTGGCACGAGGTATCACTCGCGACCGTCGTGAATCCGGGGGAAACGCCGATCGCGGGTGAGACCCTGCGGCCCGCATTACCGCTCCACTTTTTTTACTCTCGTAACCCTAATTTCTCCTTCGTTAGTTCTCTCACATTTTTTACTGCTTCACGTTTCGCCGAGTGTGACCTTCCGCTGCCCTAACTGTAATTCTGAAGATCTTCTCTTTCCGGTATAACTATTCTCAATCAATATTTTCTTTGAGAAATCTCTCGTTTATTGTGGATTTGCATGGTGTAGTTTTTCTATTTCTTATTCTTTATCTATGTTTAAGAATGTTCATGCAAAGCAAATTACAAATGATATGCTTAGCCATCAGATCCATAAGACATCTCTAGCTCATNTTTCAATCAGTTATTGCTTAAATGGTGATAGTTGGCAGTGTTGGCTAAGTTTACAATCTATCCTCTATCTTGTCAGAATCAGAAATGTTCTCTTTTTTGTATGTACATATTCACAAAGATTGAGCTTGATTCTTTTCATGATAAGCTATTCAAAAAATATGCTTGTAAATGTTGTTCCAATATACATTCCACATATGGAGTAATTACCTTTTATGCTAAAAATTGATACTTGAATAACTTTGTAATTATGGAGAGTTGTGTAGTCTTAAGGGATAAATAATGCTTTGTAGGTCAGAATGAATGAAAGGGTATAGATGCTTGTTGTGTTTGAAGGTGGTAACATGATTTCTAATTATCTTATTTGTTGTCATGGAGGTGAAATATTACTAGCTTGGAATAGTATACCCTGCTAATGCCAGGGAGGTGTAATATTACTTTCTTATTTTTTGTTGTTGTATACCCTGCTTAGTCCATCCAATTAGAGTGCTTCATATAGAAAATTGGGATGTTGATTAATGGCATGATTGGTGAAATTCCATCTGCAATCTAATTGGCTTATTCTTAGTTATTATATTTTATGACATTAATTTGGAGGATATTTAAAGTTGATTTTTTTTTATTTCGTGCAATTTTTTGCTTCGGTTGAAATATACATATGATGTGATGTGATGAAATATGAGTGACGCCTATTGTATGCATCGGGTAACCTGTACTGGGGTATTGGGGTCAGCAACTCCCATTCTGGTGAGATGGTTGGCCCCTTCTCTCCACTTTTCTCTCTCCCACCCTCTTTCTCTCCCTCTCCCCCTATCTCCCTTTGGAGCAGCTTGGATGACCACAAAACTTCATTGTCGGCAAACGTTGCCTCCACACTTTGGTAAGTAGATTTTCTTTATTTTATATATTTTTTGACTAATATATTGTTTTTTAATAATCGCAGGACGATGAGCTCCAGGTATTCAAGGACGTCCAGGCAAACGTTGCCTCCATCCTTGCTACTCATGTCACACCGACAACATAGCTACGAGCGAAAGTTCTATAGAGGCCCAAGGTGGAAACATGGCATGGACGACTGCGGCTTCTTCATGTGGGCAGACAACCCTCAGATTCCACGTTGTCCCAATCATGCAACGTTGCATAAGATTCTTCAATGTCACAATTGGAGACCATTACATGTGGTTCTAGTGCTTCCCAACCACATAATATTGCTCAGGATTAGATCATGTGCCAACCGAGCAACGGTTCTCATGAGAAGTTACTGTTACATTTTAAATTGAATGTTATAGTCCTATTACCAATTGTAGTTTCAATATGTATTTTTGTTTTAATTTGGTGTCTTGAACTCTATTTTAGGTGAAGTGATCTGCAAAATTCTATATTGTTATGAAATTATAAATTTGTCAATCAACAAATCTATATGTAGGTGTTTGTACTTTGTGTAAATTGTGTAATAAAATACGGTTTATAAGAAGTTTTTCACTTCGGTTTACTCGGCTTCACGTGCATATTTCCTTCTATTTGATTTTACTTTCTTCTTAGTCTCTCTCTCTGGGAAGACTTCTGAGTTTCACCTACATTTTAATGTTCCTATAATATTAAAAAATATATATCACATGACAAAATATTCATACTAACTNGTTGTTCCATGGCAAAGTATGCTTAGATACTCATACTCCACTGGGGCATGTATTGTGAAAGGGCAACAGAACTTCATTGCCTTCATTGTGATTCTTACTCACATGAAACATCGAAGCGTCCCCATGTGGAGAGTAGGAAAAATGGTGGACCTACTTCTATCATAAACCAGATATCATACCTAATGGGTTCTTCCAATGACGTCCCTCATAGAGTTCAAAAAACTTCTATTAACTAAGTCGTGTAAATTTTAGAGGAAGATCAGGACATTGCAGAGACTTTTTCACAGCAATTGCCAAAGAAGGTGGCATATCTACGCCATTTCTATGCTCGCAGGGACAAATGATAAAACATTTTGCCTCAATAATTTCATTGCTTGTTTGTTGGGACATTTCAAGTGTGCTATTTTCTTAGAGACATTTTTATTTCATTGCTTGTTTATTGGGACATTTTACTCCAATAATCTATCTAGTCCTATCCTGTCTGTTTTACTCCACTTTCATATCTTTTAATAATGTTTGCGTATTGTTTTAGTACGTATTTAATAATCTATGTTTTTTGCGATACATGTACAGTTTACATTGGCATGGACACAGAGCAAAAATGACAGAGAAGAATAAATGCAACAATCAACTTGCTCATAAAGTATTACAACACATGCATTGACCGCCCTCTGTGTTACGCATCATCTCATATAGGAGACAAATGGGTTGAAAAAATGCTTACAGGGCATCCAACAAGATTCAACAAGATGTTCCGCAATGACACATGACGTATTTAGAGATCTACTAGTAGAACTTAGTGGATCTCATGACCTCCATGGGTCATCAAGGATGACTGACCATGAGGTGTTGGCGTTGACTCTGTACATATTATCACAAAACGAGTCAATGCGTGGTGCGATGGAACACTCCAAACATTCATCAATGACGATAGGCAGATACTTCTCAGTAGGTTTGAGTGCTTTTGTGAGCCTGTCCAAAAAACATCATAAAGCCAACCTATCTAATGTTTGCACGAACTCCTATGGAGATTCAACATGATGCACGTTACATACTTACATGCCATTATTCAAGGTGCTGATTGAAATTCTTTTTATTCAGGGTACTATATGAATTCCTGACATGAATAACTAAAGCGACCTCTTCAGGATTGCACGAGTCGGGAATGAAGAGCTTCACTTGAGGAAATGCTAGCACAGGAGCTACACCATGTGAATGTTAAAAATAATATTATTATCTTGTTCATTGTCATTGCAATAGTTTTAGACATTTTTTTGCTCTCCAGATACAATTTGTTACTTGAGATGTGTATATGTAATTTTGTACTATCTTTGTTGAAGCTTAGACTTAAAAGTAGATCCGAATGATTATGAATTGTATTGTTATGTAAACGATGAATTGTTGTTGTGATACAATAGAAATTTGATACTGCAGTTCACAATCTATTTTTTTAGCAGTATTTACATTCAAAGATGTAACACATAAAGTGTCCATTTTATTTTTCTACCACTTATACATTTCATATAACAAAAGAATAACCGTTTTAAAATTTAAAATGGGAGTATTTTAAATGTGATATAAAAAATATTATTTAAATTAATTAGTTTATTATAATATGTAAACTTCTTAATGAAATATATATTTAATACATTCATGCTAACCAATTAAATACATTCCTCTAACAAGGCATTTTTTTCATATATTTACCTATCTAACTCCTAATTTTTTAACATATATTAATTAATTACATATATATACGTATCTAGGACTTCAACGTAACAATAATTAATTTATTACCTAACACTTAAATTTGCTACATATTTAACACTTTTAAGTTTTAATAATTTCTTAAATAATAAATTTGTTTATGGAGTTTAAAAAATGTGGTTGTTACAGTTTTTGTTTAAATAGTTTTACCAAACAGGGACAACATTGCCGTTTTTCCAGAAACAGCTGCTCTATAGCTGTATTCACACAGCTGCACTAAACAATCAGTTTCCTCGAAGCAGCTTTCTTGGGCAGCGCAGCAGCAGCTGAAAAACTGGAAAGCTGCAACTGCGCCAAACTTACCCTAAATCTTGATTCAGCCACTGGTGGTAGGGCTTACGTAGGAAGTGAGCGTGGTATTATTTGTGTTTACAAGTTTTGAAGGTGAAATAAATAAATATGATTTTTAAAATTGGTGGTATGACTTACGTTATAAGAAAGCGTGTTATTTTTTGTGTTCAATGGTTCTGAGGGTTAAATAAGTAATATGATTTTTAAAAGTTTTATTTTTTGTATTTTAGCGAGGGGAGTAAACTAGTAGATTCGAGCTTGAGCCACACTTGGCTTGAGCCTGAGCTTGATTAATTTTATCTAGTTTGACCTCAAGCTCGAGCTCAACCTTAAGTCTACAAGTTCGAGCTAAGCTCACGAGTCAGCTTGTTTATTATAAAAGAGAGAAAATAATATTAATTTAATATAATATTATAATAAAATGATAAATAGAATGAGAAATTAGAGAAAAAATAATAAGAAATCATTTAATATAAAATTTAAAATATATTTTTTTAATTTTTTAATATTTTAAAGATGAAGTCTTTAATTTTATATTAAATTTTTTTATACTAGCCATTTTCAAAGTATATATTTTAAAATTTTTTAATACATTTAAGAAAAAACCTTTTGTTTTATATTAACTTTATTTTTTATACTAATCAGCTCACGAGCTGACGAGTCTGTCTGGGCAAAATTGTGCTTAGCTAATCAAGCTCAGTATTAAGTTTGAGCTTGGCACTGTTTCACCGTGGCAATGAAATGGGATTAATTATAAATTAATAGGTTAGCAAATTAGCCTCTCCAATCGCTCGCGTTCTTTCGTTTTTCTCATCATCCGTTGNAATATTTTAAAGATAAAGAATTTAACTTTATATTAATTTTTTTATACTAGCCATTTTCAAAATATATTTTTTAAAAATTTTTAACACATTTAAGAAAAAACCTTTTGTTTTATATTAACTATTTTGTATACTAATCAGCTCACGAGCTAAAGAGTGTCTGGGCAACATTGTGCTTAGCTAATCAAGCTCAGTATTAAGTCTGAGCTTGGCACTGTTTCACCATGGCAATGAAATGGAATTAGTTATAAATTAATAGGTTAGCAAATTAGCCTCTCCAATCGCTCGCGTTCTTTCGTTTTTCTCATCATCCGTTGGCTATCATGTCATCCCCACTTCCACTCCCATCAATCCTCTGCACACCAATCCTTCAAAGGAACAAAATCAAAGCAGCTGTCTTCGCTATTTTAGGAGCACCATTCGTCCATATTTTTTCCTTGTACCATTTTCAGGGAAAAAATTTGCGTACATAAGACGTACGCAGAGTTGAGTACGTCTGTAACCTGCAAACAGGTTACAGGGAGGATTTTAGGAGATAGGGTGTATAACGCGGTTATAACCTCCTGAAATCCTCCCTGTAACCTGTTTGCAGGTTACANCTTTTCCTTGTACCATTTTCAGAGGGGCCGTAGATTTCTAGTTTTCCAACGTAGGATTCTCCACCTCCTGTTAATTCTTCAATGGCCATAATCTGTTCCACTGTTAACTCACTCCATCTTGAACCGAGATTTGCTTTCTTTTTGCCATCCAAATCCAATGGTATTGCGCTGAACAGTCGGCGCCTGAGATTCCCTGAGACATGGAAGCATTCCATGAGCCAGGCCAACAAAAGCTTCATACAAAACGGAGTGTTGAGGATCAATGGGAGGGAGCCACTCTCGAGTGTGCCAGAGAATGTCGTGGTCACTCCTTCTTCGAATGGGTCGTTGTTCTTGGGAGCAGTCTCGCAGGAGGCGAGCAGCCGCCATATCTTCAAGCTAGGTGTTGTCAAGTAAGTTCTGGTGGCTTTTATACTTGGTTTTTTGCTTTTTCCGTTGCCCGATTTTGTGAAGTTTGAACGCTGCTTATTGCCTTGTTCAGAGGCTTTTTCTGAAATGATTTTGAATTCTGTCTCGATAACACCAATGACTGATAATGCTTTCAAATTACAATATGTGGTAGTTGATTGCTTGTAACTTGATACTGTGGGGATATAATTATGTTCTTACAGATCTGGATGCAGCCAGACGAAGATAAAAAATCTTGTTTGATTGGTATTTGCCTCATAATGGATTTCAGATAAATTTGTAAAGTAATGTGCGTTAAAATGGCGAATATAAGCTATGTTTGCTGCATAATCTTTTGGAGAAAAATCACACATAGAGTATTTTAGACTTCACCTTGCATGGTTATAAATATGTTGCCGTGAAGAGTAATTTGCTATAATCACTTACTAATAATACTTTTGTAGAAAGGGATTAAGCGCCTGATTGGGATCGTTGTAGGTGTTTGAAGAAACAACTGTGAAGCCGCTGAAGAAGAAACTATTGTTCAAAAAGTTGCAGCGACTATTAAAAATTTTTTTTTAACATAATTCAGATCACAACTTTCTAGCTGTCACTGCAGGTCGCCAAGTTTGATTTGAAAACGCAACTTTAAGCTGCAGCTAATTGAGAACACAAACAAAACACAGTTTGGTCAAACAAGAAAAACTGCGCTGCGACACGACATTGCTACCGCATCGCCACCCCAAACACACCTTTAATAAAATAGATGTTTCGTTGCTTTGAGTTACAAAACAAGAGGTATGCGAGGTTTGATTTTATTCTAATTATATTATAATTTAGAATCAAATTGATCTTCTTGACACCTACATTATTATCAGAAATATTTGAATTGGCATTTTCAATTCATTCCTGATGTACTATCATTAGTGTTGAATATCTTCTTTACAAATCAGTTTAAACTTAATCCATTCTCCTTTTATGTATCTTGAAACAAAGAAATCTAAGTATTTACACATCAGTTAAATTCAATTGAACCATACCATTCATTCCGCTTTGATTTCAATTTGGAATTGGAAACATATGAAATATATTTAGAATGCTTTTGGAATTTTAAGTTTTTTTTTAAATTTGTTGTTTTTCCTTTATTTGGCCGCATAATTTTATACGGTATAACAAAGAAATCTAAGAAGGTCTTCACTGTAGATCATGACATGTTTATTGTAATTACAAGGCAAATGTTTTGAACTATAAAAATCTAAGTCAATATTATATTGTTTTTAATTTTCTTATCAAATGTCTTCACTGTAGCCATTGATAAAAAATTTCTAACAGAAGTTGCTGACCCATTTTGTCCCAATTCCTGCTATTCTTTTCCTTTGTATTTCATTCTTGTCATCATAACAAGCTTCCAGACATTTGAATCAAATTCAAGCTGTAAAAGTAAATAGGATTTTGGACTAGAATAAGAATACTGCTTATCCTTTTTTCGATACTCTAGTATAGTTTATTTTATTTATTTTTTTTGTTTTTGCTAAGTAATAAATGACAGGCCTCTCTATTTGCAAAATGTGCTGCATCAGTTTCTGAAAGTCTAATGATTGTCATGAAAATTGACTCTGGAGAGGAAGCTTTCCGTGTTTAGAGCATTAAATAGCCTATTTGCCTGCTTGCATGGTTAATTGTTTAAAGTACAATTGCTCTTTTATTTTTTGAGCAAGTTAGATGTTGCTTTTGAAAATTTCAGTATCTTCATGGAAATTAACTCTGGCACAATGCTTAACCTTCAAGAATCATACTGCTTTAGTTTATGTAAGTTTGTCTATCTTCATAAAAGTTGACTCTGGAGAGGAATCATCCAGAGTTTAAAGAGTTCCAGTGCATGGCCAGTTCTGCTTGCTTGCATGCTTAAATGTTTCATGTACGGAGTGCCTTTTTGCTTTTTGATTGAGTTAGATGTTGAGAGATTTTGATATTACAGATCTAATGGCACTATGATTTGGCTGCAGGGATTTTCCGCTTCTTTCCTTGTTCAGATTTAAGATATGGTGGATGATACCTCGAATAGGCCATTCAGGAAGTGATATCCCAGCAGAGACACAGTTACTACTTCTAGAAGCAAAGGCTAATGGAGATGAGAGTCCAAAAGCTGATAAAGCTTTAAGATTCTACATTTTGTTTTTGCCAGTGTTAGATGGCCAATTTAGAAGCAGTTTACAAGGGAACTCTTCAAATGAGCTTGAGTTTTGCGTAGAAAGTGGTAGCGATCAACCCTAAAGATCGTGTTCTTATATCTAGATTTTATGCTAAGGATTTGAAAGACGATGGTGAATGCTGTCTATTGGCTGGTATTGTTTTTTAGAGAATATTTTCACTGTTGATACCTTACATAGCTAGCTTTTCCTCGTAGGGGATCCCTTTGTCAAGTCATCTAAGTTCCTTGAGGTAGTTCTTGTAAATTATGGGGAAGATCCTTACCATCTTGTGAAAGAGTCGATAAAGTAAGTCCCTTTGTTCTCTCAATAAATATGTACCTNTTCAGACATGCAGGAAAGAAATAACATATATATTGGTCGAAGACTAACATGAATAAATTTAACTATAATCCCAATTAATTTGGTATTATAGCAATAATGAATGACCATGCTTAAACGCTTAAATAGTAAAGAGAACATGCTTATAGACAATAGATGCAACAATTGTCAAAAATAAACAATCGCTATTGACAAGTCTTACAATTTATTATACTTGACAATCCTTTAATTGTATTTACTTGAATTTCATTTTCAATCTTTTTATAAGCTTTTTTCTATTTTAGAAATATCATATTATATTTGCTTAAGCTTTGACACTTCTAATTTTATTTAGTCGTCTCCCAATCTGTCGGCCATAATAACTATTGATAATAGTTGATTAGTCCAACATTGGACTTACTAATGGCCCCTTTATACAAACTTAACAATTCCNCTCTCGCAACAATAGGCGATGGATTATATATATATTTTTTTCTTGATATTGCAAAAAAATAAAGATTTGTTTCTTCTTACTATTTAAACAGATGCCAGGAATGCTAGATTGGTTTGGTTGGTGCACATGGGATGCTTTTTATCATGATGTAAGTCCTCAAGGAATCACAAAAGGTCTAAGGAGGTATTTGTTCTTAATCCCTTTATGATCCTTTAATTGCTTGTTTGTTTTATGCAAATGCTTTCCCATGCACATGTCCAAATGTCTATTCTATTCATGCTATTTGGTACCAAGGACAAAAGGGCTTGTGTCATTTAAGATATTACTTTGTCCATGATCCTAACCTGGCGGTTGTTTAGTTCACCAACATCTGCCATAATGTCATGTTATCAATAAATCTCTATTTGTTTGCTTCACTATCATGTTATCAATAGATCTCTATTTGTAAAGCAAAAAATGAATAAAGCAGTCGTTGATCTTTCTGGATAAAATTGTATTTTTTAACTTTTACTACATCAAACAAAGCACATTGCAGTTAATGGATAGCATTAACATCTAAATAGCATTTTCATTTTGATAACATTGTTATCGACATAATTTGAACCTAATAGCCCCTTAATCTTGGTTTTATTACGCTCATGAAAGTAGTGTTTTTTTGGCAAGTGAAACTACGAAGAGATATAAGTCATAAAAGTGCTTTTTGCAAGACTTTATAGAGGAGAAAATGGGTTAACTTGTTTTCATGATCAAATCATCATGTATTTGTAAATCATGCTTAGAAAACTGTCTTTTGATGTAGTTTTAAACAAAATATCTGCTTGATTGGATTAAGCATTTAGAAGAATAAGAAAGCCATTATACCTTTCCAATGTGATCGATTCTATCTATATGAGTGCATTCATGGAAACTATTTTTGTTAGGAAAACCGTATAACTTTTATATAGGAGCATTAACTTGAAGTGAATTTGATGAATCATAAAGTAACTTAGAAGAGGAGAACATTGGGATGTATGTGCCTCAATTAATATTTTCCTATGTTCATGGGAGGAGAAGGTTCATTCACTCAAATTAAAAGTCACAATTGATGTACAAAGCAAGTTTACTTAATATCCAGTCCTAAAATTCGAGTAAACTCACCTTCAACAAAGAAAAGAGATGCCTCAACTCTCATAGAATAAACGAGAAGAAAAAATTACACGAGGAAAGAAAAAAATAATTAAACTAAGTCCAAAATTGAGAACTTCAAAATTTTCTCAAAAAGTTACCTCTGTAACCTTTATGGATTTGACTTAGAATTTTAGCCTTAACAATTCTTTTATTTCTTCGAGACAAAATTTTGTTACTATGTAAATGAATTTTCAATGATTTTTTTTCGTTCTTCTCTCTTTTTATTTTCTTCTCCAGTTAACTCACCATTCTCAATAGTCCTCTCTAACTCCCTTGACTATAAAGCCATGCACAAAAAGACTATAAATTGCATAAATAATAATAAAAAATAACCATGGAAAATTCCTTTCAATTAAATATCTTTATATAACACAATAAATGTGATTTTAAATCTATCTAAATCGATTTGAAATTTCAACCATAACATTTCCTAAATTACAAATTATTTTTAAAAAATTCAAATGAAATTTTAAATTATTAAAACAACTATTTATTATCATCCGAACAATCTGCTGTTTAAATTTTTTTGTATATCCAACTAAATTATTAAATAAAAAATCTAATAAATCTTTAATCTAGCTCAATAATGTGATAAAAAGCATATTCTTCTCTTAAGAAATATGAATATCTCAAACTTATTGAGCATGGAGGTCTATTGCAACTTTTGTAAGACATTGAATTTAAATTTAGTCTTACGTTATAGTGTCCAGTAATATTATACAACACCAATTGAGTTGTCACGTTAGGCAAATAAGATCCTTTTATAGACTTTATTAGCAAGATTAAGCCCATCTAACCTTACTTTAAGCTTGGCTTATTTATCAATGGCATTAAACTTGATTCAAAGTATATAGTTATTTGCTAAATGTTAACCTTTGTTGACTCTTTGAGAGTTCTAATTTGTTATTTGTTTTTAATCAGATGCTCCATCAATGCTTTTCATTCATGTCAATTATTTAATATTTTACTCAAGGCCCTTAATATCTATTGTCGACAAAGAAATTTAATGATGAATTTTGTGAGGATGTTGTCACACCTTGGGTCTAAAAGGCATTTCAACCTTACAACATAGAATGCGATGAAGAAATTGACTTCAAATTTGGGAAAAAAATTAAAATCCAAGGTGGATTTAAACATATTTTGGTACTTGCAAGAGAAAAGTTGATATATAACTAACTATAGATAGTGAAAGTAAGCAAAGGAACTTAAATTATTTTTTATTATATTAAAACATTTCATAACAATAACTCAACAAAAAGACAAAAATAACTAACGCAAAAAGCTGAAATAAACAACTACAACAAAGATTACCTGAACTCACAAAAATACAATTGAACTACGATATAAATTTAAAAGTATTTAGTGAAATTTTACTTTTGATAAGTTTGGTTATCTCATGATGGTTCACCAAGTAATATTCTTGAACCTATTATAAAGAAAAAGTCACAATGAGCTTAATGACTCATACCTAGCAAGGTGTCTTTGTGTTATCAAATTAATGTGATTTTTGCATTGCATAAATGAAAAGTATCACATGTTTTACATCAGTTTATGATATGGTGATGTTTATGATGATTTGTATGATAAATTATGATGAGCATTGCATTTAGATACTATTATATCCATGTGCAACTATATAAAATATATTCATATATATATTCAAATGTGCTCATCGATCATTTATCATTCCACTATATATTTATTTACACATCTAATATTAGCTTCATCAAGGTACCCTAAATAGGGAATGTTAGGCATCAATTTTATGAAAGTTTAATGACTTTCAAAATAATAATCATCCATATATTTTTTTATCATACTCGCCAGATGATATTAATAAAGGTTTTATCGACTGATACACTATCACTCATATTCATACTATTTTCTTATATTAAGAGCATGTGCTTATAAATTATTAATAATTAATATGGCCAATTCTTTCTTAAAATAAAAATTGACTTGTAAGAATTCAATTTATGAATGACGACTCCGTTGGGGATGAGGCTTTCTCTTCACCACGGGAGTTTTGCTCTTGCGGATTCTAGAGTATCCGCAGGAACAACAACTTCTACGGTGAAGAAAATATCTCGTTTCACGTGTGGAGTTGTTTATTCGGGTGTATGTGTCTGTTCTATGGAGCCATCGGGAGTAGTGTGTTCTATCCTCCTGAAGGGGCTCTGCTTGCCTTTTTGATGACCTAGCTTCTTTCTTGTCGAAGCGTCGCTGTTGTGTCTAGTTAGACCTTGTATTTCAGTTCTGTGTTTCAGTTGCTATGGTTAGCAACTTGGAGCACTTCCGTCCCTTCTTATACCCTCGACAGGTCGGTCGCTGCATTTTCACATTCATCTATGTTGTTGCACTTTGTTTTGATTGTTTTCTTTGACCTTTCTGTTTTGTAATCGTTATCTCTTTCTGCTTGATAGACATGACGAGCGAAAAGATGGTTACGATTGCTACTGCAGAGGGAAACACTATTTCTTTTTCCCTGAGTATTTTCAATGCTCTCGAAGGCACTATTACATTTGGTTTTTTCGAGCACCCCTGCTAAGGCGTCTGCTCTGTGCTCTCCCCCTTGAAAGGGGAGCCGTGCATGTCGAGCTGTCTTGACTGCGGTAGCTTGCGTTGAGCCTGCCTCTCTTGCGAAGAAGAGGCCAACGCCTAATGGCGATGTGTCGCAGCGCCCTTCAGTATTCTCTAGGTTTTCAGGCCGTTCTACCGTTTTTTCACGATTGTTTCTGCATTCAACAGATGAGTCTCACTTGACACTGCTGTTGCTACTATTGCCCCTGGTCCTGTTGCGTGTTCGACCCGTGTTGCTCCGAATCCATCTGAGGCTGCTCCCACCCTGAAGTTGGGCAGGAGGGCCCGAAAGACTAGAAACAGGCTGTTGCAGATCAAGCAGCAGGTTCCTTCTACTGTTCCAGTTCCAGCCCAGGTAGAGTCTTCGATTCCACTGGATGAGAATCAGTTTGATGTTTTTTCTGGCTGCGTAGACTACGTTTTCGCCAGCATTACTAGGTGGCATTCCCCGTCTCGTGACACGAGTTCTTTGCCACTCACTGTTCATTTTGACCGTGCTATTATGAATTTTCTGACAAAGGAAATCGCTGGAGCAGTTACCTCCATGATAGGACATAGTCGAGTCACTAGGGAGAAGCTCATGACTCAGGTTTTAGAGACGTCTGATTAGGTCATGGAACAACTCTCCATCTTTTCTCGCCCACGACATCCTCGTAGTAGGAGACTGGGGTCCGTCTGTCGATTCGCTATGAGTTCGGGGTACTTATGCCCCGTAGTACAGACCGTCGCCCCATTCAGAAGTCTCGAGAGGCTTCAGATATGGAGTTTGAAGGGGTTATCCCAGAGCTTGGTTCTGTTCCTTTTACCAACACTTCTATAGCGGCGATGGTCATAGCTCTTACTGTACCTCGTTCCATTAATGATAATAAAAATATGAGGTTGTTTTCTTACTGTTTCCTGTTTCGAGTCAGTACCCTGCTTTTACAGTTTTTGGTAGCGAGGCGAAATCCGGGACGCACCCCCACCGATACTCCTCACATTGTATTTGAGAAAGGGCTATTTCCCATCTGAGAGGAGGTGGGTCCGAAAGAGCTCCACCCTTGTTCCTCTTATAGTTTCATCTCCTATTACGGGGGCTAATATCTCGGTTTCAGGACAAGTCTCTATTCCAGTTGATCACAACTTAGAGCTACCTCGGGATAACCTCGATGGTGGGCCTGAGTTCGATCTCGAGGAAAACTTGTCAAGTGGATTCTCTGCTGTTCCTGACAACATTCTCGAAGAAGGATAATCTTCTCAGAGAGGAGCTTCGCGATTCTAAAATGTCAAAGCATCATGTTTTCGTAGTGACCACTCGGGGTCAAATATCCTCTACCGACGATCCGTCACATGACATCGAGGAGACTGATCACCATGAGTTTGTAGAGGTTCAGAACGCCCCTGTGATTGATCAAAAGGGGCCCACTCCCGAAAAAAACTATTGTCATTTCTACATGGTCAGATAACAATTCTCACTGCGCAAATTGCCGCGGTACAGACCGACCGAGCTGATTCCGACGTAGTCTCACATCCGATACAGATAGAGACACGTTTAGTGATGCTCGTCGTACCGCCTGAACCGACAAGACCAGTTCATGTTACCTCTTCTTATATTGCTCAAATTGAACAAGCACAGTCCGACTAGCATCTACAGTCTTTAATAGATGCGAAAGTAAAAGCCGTCATGACAGCTCAATAGGGAGAGACCATAGTACGCCGATGTTGACTCTACCCCGAGACATACAAGTATATATCATATCATCCGAGATCCGTCCCTCCACTTTTAAAACTTTTCGATGAGGTGGGGAATCCTCGCCAACACATTGCCTAGTTTCGCGTGTTGTGTTGCAATGTTGGGAGTAATGACGCTCTACTCCTCCACCTCTTTGTTACTAGTTTGGGCGGGTTTGTTTTTGAATGATATGCTGATTTACCAAATGACACATTCAGAATGTTTTCTAAACTAGAAGATGCATTCGTGAAACGCTTTGCTGATGCATATCACCGAGTCACCTTAAATGATTTAGTTTTAGCACGCCAGGATAACAATGAGTCTTTAATTGATTTCATTATTCGGTGGCGTAACTTGAGTATGAAGTGCGAGTCACTCCTTCAGGAGCAACATACTGTCACACTTTTCATAGGTAAAATAAAGGGCCCAATTTCTGTTTTGCTCATGATCACCCCCATAAAAAACCTTTGAAGTCTTGATAGAAAGGGTGGCTAGCCTGCAAAACAGCGCATAATCTTTGGTTTTAAAATCAGATGATAGAGTAAGGAAAAAAATCGTTTTTAGCCCTCTCTTTAAGAATGACGACGGAGAGTTTAACTTTGACGACAGTCGATGATAGGTTAAAAAGACCCGTCCTGTCCTCCGAGTAAGCTTACCCCTCTTCTCAAAAGTGGAAGTGTCAGGTCTCAGATCAGAAGAAATCTCGGTCATATTTTTTCAAAAGAGATTACCTCAAAAAGATCTTCAAGAATCTTCTCAAACAGGGGATGTAGCTTCCCAATCCAATGAAACCAGAAGAGGCAGACAAGGTTCAGGAATTTGACTATTGTCCCTACCATAGACACTTGGACCATGTACTTGAGGATTGCCATGTTTTCAAAAAATGGCTTGAAACCCGCAATCAGGCAGGAAAGATAAAAATCCCATAGCCGTACCTTGAGAAGCCTTCTACACGAGGATCAACCAAAGTCGTTACGGTTGTCTCAGCTAATTCTGCTACTACTTATACTACAGTTTGTGCGGTTAATGTACTTTTTTTTCTTTTTGCTGCTGATATGAGCTCAGAGCAGAAGCCTGTTCCCTCTTAAGCATTTTGTACTACTGATGAAGCAATGAAGAAAGAGATTTTTGAGTATTTTTCTGTGTTTGTCGTTAGTTCTCATGGTTCCGACGCAAATGTTTTTAGCGAAGAAGAGGAGCAATATCCATTATTTCCCTTCTTTCATGGCGCTTACCGCATCGGTGACGACTTGAGTGATTCGCCAGAAGATGTAGGTGAGACGTCTCTCCCTCAGGTCTCTTCTGTAGAGCCCGCTCCTCTGATGTGTCCCGTTGAGAGTGACCTCGCTGGGTCCCCTGAAGAGGATATCCAAGAAACCGCTTGCGAAGTGGCAAACTCCATCCACCAAGGGTGGTTAAACCCACCTCACTCATATGAGATAAGGAGATCGTTACCCAGGAGGTAGATGTTGCCCAGAGCAAAGAGGCTAAAAACCCTACTAGCAAGGTAGATTACAACGTGCTAGCGCACTTGAAAAGGTTGCCAGCGTCATTAAGCATCTACGATGCTCTCCTTCTGTCGTCCGAATTGAGGGAGATTTTAGTGAGAGCTCTTTTGGAGCCCGATGTCTTCCATGTTTACTACACTGAAGAGATGATGAAGGAGATAGATTTTCCACAAAAGAACACGTTGTAATCTACCTTGCTAGTAGGGTTTTTAGCCTCTTTGCTATGGGCAGGAGCTTTATGGGGATCATCTACCTCTTAGGTAACGATCTTCTTATCTCGTCTGAGTGAGGTGGGGTTAACCACCCTTGGTGGAAGGAGTTTGTCACTTCGCAAGTGAATTTCCTGGATATCCTCGTCAGGGGACCCAGCGAGGTCACTCTCAACGGGACATGTCAGGGGAGCGGGCTCTATAGAAGAAACCTGAGGAAGATACGTCTCACCTACATCTTCTGATGAATCACTCAAGTTGTCACGGATGCGATAAGTGCCGTCAAAGGAGACAACAATGGATATTGCTCCTCTTATTCGCTAAAAACATTTGCGTCGGAACCATGAGAACTAACCACAAACACAGAAAAATACTCAGAAATGTCTTTCTTCATTGCTTCATCAATAGTACAAAATGCTTCAGAGGGAACAAACTCCTGCTCTGAGCTCATATCAGTAGCAAAAAAAAAAGACAATACATTAAGTGCACAAACTGTAGTAGAAGTAGTAACAAAAGTAGTTGGGACGACCGTAATGACTTTGGCTGATCCTCATGCAGAAGGCTTCTCCAAGTACGACTCTGGGATTTCTCTTTCCTTCCTGATAGCGGGTTTCAAGACAATTTTTGAAAACATAGCAATCCTCAAGTACATAACCCAAGTGCTTATGGTGGGGACAGTAGTCAGACTCCTGAACATTGTCTGCTTTTTCTGGTTTCCTTGGATTAGGAGGTTGCATCTTCTGTTTGAGGAGATTCTTGAAGATTCTTTTGAGGCAATCTATTTTAAAAGAATATGACCGGGATTTCTTCTGAGCTGAGGTCTGACCCTTTCACTTTTGAAAAGAGGGGCGAGCTTGCTCGGCTGACAGGACGGGCCTTTTTAGCCTAGCATCCACTATCGTCAAAGCTAAACTCTCCTCCGTCCTTCTTAAAGGGAGGGCTGAAAATTTTTTTTGCCTTTAGCTCTATCATTTGATTTTAAAACCAAAGATTCTGCGTTGTTTTGCAGGCTAGCCACCCTTTCTATCAAGATTTCAAAAGTTTTTATGGGGGTGATCTTGAGCAAACAGAGATTGGGCCCTTGATTTTACCCATGAAATGCGCGACAGCTTACTGCTTCTGAAGGAGTGGCTCACACTTCATACTCAAGTTGAGCCACCGGATAATGAAATTGATTAAGGGCTCATTGTTATACTGACGCGCTAAAATCAAATCATTTAAGGCGACTCAGTGATGTGCGCCAGCAAAGCGTTTCACGAATGCATCTTTTAGTTCGGAGAACGTTCTAAAGGTGTCGTTTGGTAAATCAACATATCATTTCAAAAGCAAATCTGCTCAAACTAGTAACAAAGAGGCGAATGAGCAGAGCATCATTACTCCCAACATTGCAACACAACGCACGAAACTGGACAATGTGTTGGTGAAGATTCCCCACCCCATCGAAAAGTTTAAAAACGGAGGGACAAATCCCAGAGGATATGATACATACTCGTATGCCTCGGGGTAGGGTCTACCTCGGCGTACTATGACTTCTCCCTACTGAGCTGCCAGAGCGGCTTTTACTTTTGCATCTATTAAAGATTGTTATGCGAGTCAGACCGTGCTTGCTCAATTTGAGCAATATCAGAAGAGATAACATGAACTGGTCTTGCCGGTTTAGGTAGCACGATGAACGTCACTAAACATGTCTCTACTTGTGTCGGAGGTAAAGCTATGTCGGATCCAACTCGGTCGGCCTGTAACGCAGTGATTTGCGCAGTGAGGATTGCTATCTGACCCTTTAGAAGGGCGATAGTTTCTTCGGGAGTGGGGCTCGCTTGATCGATCCCAGGGGCATTCTGAACCTCTATCGGCTCATGACGGTCAGTCTTCTCGAGGTCATGTGACGGATCGTCGGTAGAGGATTTTTGACCCCGAGTGGTCATTACGAAAACATGATGTTTTGCCATTTCATAATCGTGAAGCTCCTCTCCGAGGAGATCATCCTCTTCGAGGAGGTTGTCAGGAACATCAGAGAATCCACTAGACAAGTTTTTCTCAGGATCGAACTCAGGCCCACCCTCGGGGTTATCCCGAGGTTGCTCTAAGCTGCGATCAACTAGAAGAGAGATTTGTCCCGAAACTAAGACATTAGCCCCCGTAACAGGAGGTGAAACTGTAAGAGGTACAATGGTAGAGTTCTTTCGAACACACCTCTCGGGTGGGCGTTAGCCCTTTCTCAAATACGAATAGGAGGAGTATCGGCGGGGGTGCACCCCGAATCTTGCATCGCTACCAAAAACTGTAGAAGCTGGATACTGGTTCGAAGCATGAGAACAGTGAGAAAACAAACCTTTATTTTTATTATCATTAATGGAAGGAGGTATAGTAAGAACTGCGAGTATAGTCGCTATAGAAGTGGTGGTAAAAGGAACAAAACCAACCTTTGGGATAACCTCGTCAAACTCTATATCTGAAGCCTCTCGGGACTCCTGAATGGGCTCGATGGTCTGTACTACGGAACGCAAGTACCTCGAACTCGTAGCGGACCGACAAATGGACCCTGATCTCCTTTTACGAGGATGTCGTGGGCGAGAAGCGGTGGAGAGTTATTTTATGACATGTTCGGACGTCTCTGAAACCTGAGTCACGAGCTTCTCCCTAGTGACTGGACTCTGTCCTATCATAGAGGTAACTGCTCCGACGATTTTCTTTGTCAGAAAATTCGTAGCAGCATGGTTAAAATGGAGAGTGGGTGGCAAAGAACTCGTGTCACGAGGCGGGGAATGCCTTCTAGCAATTCTGGCGGGAACGTAGTCCACGCAAACAGAAAGAACAACAAACCGATTCTCATCTAGTGGAATCAAATACTCTACCTGGGTTGGAACTATAACAGTAGGAGGGACCTGCTGCTGGATCTGCAACAAACTTGTTTCCAGTCTTTCGGGCTCTCCTGCCCAACTTCAGGGTGGGAGCAGCCTATAGGGACTCAGAGAAACAAGCGTCGGACCCGCAATAGGGGCAAAAGTAGCGACAACAGTGTCGCGAACTCACCTGTTGAAGACAGGGATAACCATGAAAAAATGATGGAACAACTCGACAATTTAGAGAAGACTGAAGGGTGCTGTGACACCTCACCATCAGACTTTGGCCTCTTCTTCACAGGAGAGGCAGGCTTGACGCAAGCTACCGTAGTCGGGACCACTCGACATGCACGACTCCCCTTTCGAGGGGGAGGGCACAGAGCAGACGCCTCAACAGGCTTAGGATTACCTATGGTAATCCGAACAGCCTTCGAGAACACTGAAAACACTCCTGGAAAAAGAAACAGTGTTTCCCCCGGCAGTAGCAATCGTAACCATCTTTTCGCTCGTCATGTCTGTCAAGCAGAAATAAATAACAATTACAAAACAGAAAGATAAAAAAACAATCAAAACAAAGTGCAACGACATCAATGAAAGCGAAAATGCAGCGACTGGCCTATCGAGGGTACAAAAAGGGACGGAAGTGCTCTAAGTTGCTAACCATAGCAACTGGAACACGGATCTTAAATCCATGGTATAACTAGACACAACAGTGACGCTTCGACGAGAAAGAAGCTAGGTCATCAAAAAGGAAAGCAGAACCCCTTCAGATGAAGAGAACATACTACTCCTGGTGGCTCCACAGAACAGAAACACACACTCGAATAGACAACTCCACACATGAAACGAGGTAGTTTCTTCCCCGTAGGAGTTGTTCTTGCGGATACTCTAGAATTCACAAGAGCAAAACCCTCGTGGTGAAGAGAAAGCCTTATCCCCAGCGGAGTCGCCATTCTTTTTTCGTTCGTTTTTCTTTTTTATTTTAGGAGTCGTCAGTCTGTCGATCGTCGTATACTTTCCTTTTCCGAATAAGTCTCTCTTCCGGGTCATGTAAATTACTCGGGTAAGAGAGGAACCGAAAAAGACCGATATACGACAATGACGATGGACAAGAGAAAACACAAAACGTGGAGAGCCTACGTGCGGTAAATCTCACAAGGATAGGTTAAGAGTGTCCGCCCAAGCAAGATCGGACAAAACTACCTTAAACCAATATCCACAAGAATACTTACGTAGACTACCCAAAACCAGAGAGTCAAGTGTAGGTGCCTGTTCTGGGGTCATGAGTGCTCCTAATGGGACGTATCCCACTTAGTTAGTTAAATCTTGGGGTTTGCCCAAGAAAACTCTAGATCCAAAGGGGGTTTTGCTTACCTGAAAAATGACAATTAGCATAGGGTTATCAAGGGAGGTTATCTCGCAGGGGAAATGCTCCGATGCTTCAAAGCTTTCGCTAAACCACTGGGCGAAAAGTCTCTCGTGGTCCCATATGGATAGAGGACTCATCAACATACATAACATACGAAATAACCGTATCATCCCAACGGGGAATCCCAATACGTCAAAACACATCTGAGCCGTAAGGGAAAATGACAAATTTTCATATCCCAAATGGGCGGCAACTCATCGGTCATCAGGCCGTTGAAATGATGCCAACGAAGGCAAAAGAAAAGACAGGGCTCAATGCAACTTAACAAAAATAGAAGATAGAGTGATCCTAGGAGGTAGAGGTAGTCAGGTCGGGGTACCACGGACCCGTCATCCCAAGCCACTAAGACTCCAAGTCTATCTGGTCGTGAAAGTAGTTGCCCCAACGGGTCCTCGGATCCCAACAACAATTCGTGAACTGTGTCTTCCACGGGAACCCCGGTAGCCCTAAGATCACATGAACGATACTCTATCTTATGACTATCGGCTGGAGCTCTGAAGAAGTGGGACTTATACCTACCAAACTGACAAAGATGCCTCAGGAAAAGAAGAGAAAGAGGGGGTCCAGCTACAAAACTGCAGACACCCCAACAAGACTAGGGGTGTAAACGAACCGAACACGAACGAACAGAGACTGTATTCGTGTTTGGTTCGTTTAAAATTTAGTTTGTTTGAAATAAGCTCGTGTTTGAAATTGTTCGTGAAATCACTNAAGCTTTTTTGACAGCCCTAAACAAGACGGCTTATACCCAATCTTAATCGGGGTGCATCCTAACACTCTAGACGTGCTAGACAACCACCTAGGTGAAATTAGCTGGGCCAGTCGAGCTAGAGAAATGTGAGGGTTACTCATCGGGACATGCAAGTATGATGCATTTATTTATCACATTCCTAAGCGTGGATGCTCTATTAAATATGATTGAGTTATAGCCATATATGCGAACCATTTTTAAAACCGGCCCAAGGCACGCATAAAAGGTAAAGACTGATTTTGAAAAATCTTGAATGTTTTAATCGTAAAATTTTGATTATCTCAATTTTTGTTTATTAGGACTTTTAGATAGAAATAATTAAAATTTTAGGGTCCTTAGTGAGTCTGTGTTGCATTTTCGTGAGGCCTAGAAACAAAAAACGAACACTATAAAATGCTTCAACATGCAAAGACACACGAGAAGAAAAAGATTACCCCAAATTAATATATAAACAGACCAAATGTCGTTGGACCAACAACATAATTCAGTGAAAGTAGTAAAAAGCGGTCGGACTCCGCATATACATGCCAGGTCCTAAGTCTATATAACAATTTAAAATTCAGACTTAAGGTACGGGACACGAGCTGCTGCTCCTGGTCCTCGTCACATGGTTTGATACATTATTCGCCTCGAAATCCATGCCCGTATCTTATTTTTAATACAGACTCTCCTAGGACTATCAAATACACATGAAATAAAAAATAAAGACTCGACCTGCATAAAACAAATGTTAGCGAGCACGCCATGCATCGCAAAATTAACAAGCCGTAGCAAATGATTAGAAATCATTACATATTCCCCCATAATAGCACATGTGTGAGTGTGTATAAGTAGACACGACACCTGCAAAAGATCGCCCTAACATACTATCACAAAAAAAAACATGAAGCACACCGAAAAAGCAAGAAAGTGACACATGACTAGCACAAAACAATACATCACATAGCAATAGCCAGAGGTCTCGAAAAGTACTATTAGCACCCTATATTCTAACATAGTACTCTATCTAACAAAAAGTGTGTCAACCTAGTATCTAAGTGTGTGGTGAGTATGAGTGTAGTATGACTTTGACGGGTCACCTTACCGGCCCCATCCTAAGGATCTAAAGGATCTAAAGGGTGTCACGAAGGGAGGTGACACGAGTTAGATCTATTGGATTCTTAGCACAGTCATACTCATGTTAGTTCCGATGACTTAACTCACATTGCTCATCGGGATCGACCCAACGAGCAATGCTTGTTAAGGCATCACAACTAACACGGGAGTTACTCTCGTAATGGGTCTGGCTCGCTATCCATGCGAATATGCAAATGCAAATGATTAGTCAAAACACACAAGTGATGAGTGTGCCATGGGGCAGAGACTCCAACGAAGGTGGGCATACCGTAGTGGCGACGACCCGAAAAATGTATGTCGAGGTGGCAGTGACCTAAGGGAGGTATGCCAAGGCGACAGTGACCCAATGAGATGGGCATGTCATGATGACAGTGACCCGAAGATGGGCATGCCGTAATGACATCAACCCGAAGAAGATGAGCATACCATGGTGGTAGCAGTTCGAAAAGGGTGGGCATGCCGTAATGACAGTGACCCCAGTAGGTATGCTTAAAGAGCAGTGACTTGTAAATGATAGGCACGCTGTGGCGGCAGGGGCCCAAAAAGAATGTGCAACATAAGCATATGATCATGATCATGCAGACAGACAGATGCGGCATGGTGCATTAATACAATCATACATATGCACTACAATATGCAAAAATGCAAACACACATGCAAAATAGTATGATGGTGCAAGTAGCCGGTCGACCGGGTCGAGGCATCCAGTCGAGCGAAAGTGCCATGCCGACTGGCTAAGGAAAGCTGACTGAAGTGAAGTAGGCTGCCCGCCAGGCCAGGGCGGTCGGTCGAGGCGAAGTGAAGTGCTCGCTGGGTCGGGGTGGCCGGTCGGAGCGAAGTGAAAAGCTCGCTAGGCCGGGGCGGCTGGTCGAGGTGAATTGAAAAACTCGTCGTGCCAGGGCGGCTGGTTGGAGCAAAGTGAAATGCTATGCGACGTGCAAAATGCAATATGCAAACATACACATGTAATAGGGAGTCATCCCGTGCTAACGACCTCACCGGGAAAACTAGGGTCAACATATAGAAAAACGACAATTGCCGCCTTTGCTTTGGCGAGGCGGGTGAGGAACTTCTCCCCAAATCTGCAAAGGGAAAGTTCTCCTCGTTTTGAAATGGACTAGCGACGACGCTTTTCTAGATTTCACGACGCCTGAAAACTTTATAAAATGAGCTAATGACTGCATTTTCTCATTTTACAAATGCCTATTCTTCGTTCTTTCAAGCAAGACCGAAGCAACCAAAGTAAAGGGGAGCGAAAGAGGCTTCAACCTTTAGGATTTTTTTGTGCTAAGGCTAGTAGTCAAATGGGATTCGCTCGGCTATATTAGGGGACTTGGTTGCGTAAGGAGTATCCTGTCTTAAAGGCCACATATAGAAAAACAAGTGATCAATCACACAGACGTGTTGTCGCGTCGGCGCACACACACCATGCGGGCGATCGAACCCGCACGCCTAATGCCATTACAGCCTAGGGCTAGCTAAGAAGTAAAAGTATGTAGGGGAAGAGGGGTTACACTATCGCGTGGTTTGTATGAGGCCCAATGAAGTCCTAGAACACTTTTGCATGCAGTCCGAGACTCTTGCACCCTTCCAAACGACGACGGTGTTTGCTATCCAGCAAAGCCGTGGTGGTCCGACGAGGTGTCCGGTCGCCGGAAATGCGAGATGACGAGGTAACAGAGGTGGTACGCCGGTAACACACAAACGGAACAAGAAAAGCTAGGAAGAACGTATAAAATCTAGAGTTGTGTGCTGGAATGAGACTGGTTTGTCACGAAAATGACGTCGGCAAGAAGGTAGGTCGGCTAGGTGTGGACGACGAGGAGGAGGAACCAAAAGTGACCGGCCAGAAGGAAGAAAATCTAAAAAAAAAGGAGGTGGCAATCAGATGCAGATGGTAGAACTCGGAGGCTGACGGAAGGTCCGACGAGTGGGGGGAAGTCCAGCGGCCAAGAAACGCGTCGGCAAAGAGGCCGGCGGGAAGGGGAGGTCTCGGCGTGCGGCTGTCGGCTCTAAAAAGTTTGGAGGTTGCCCGTAAGAAGCTGTCGGTCGCTTGAAGTGAAGTCCGGTCGCCCGCTTCGGAAGGACGTTTTAATTTATATATATATATACACGTAAATTAAAACGTCTTTCCGAAGCAGGCGACGGGATTTCGATTCCGGCGACCGACAGCTTCTTACGGGCAACCCACAAACTTTAAACAACCTCTTTTTAGCTGCTGACACACTCATATTGTCATAATTCCGCACAATAGTAAATTGCACCAAATCAATGAATTCGTCAAAACGACCTCCAACGACGAAATATACCGCACTAACACGTCCGGAACGTCAGAATTACCCAAAAAGAACATTCTTTTTGCTATGATTTTACACACGAATAAAAAGATATGAATCAAATTTTATTTTTGAGAAATATTAAATATTTTATATACTTATATTACTGATTATAATATTAATTATAACCCTAAACCCTATTTTCCCTTTTCCCGCACACTTAAACTCTTCATTCAACCCTTGCGGCTCGGTCAGGAGTTCGGCTCGCCCCTCTCCCTTTCGTGCCCTAGATCCCGTGGCTCGTCCACGCGGCGATCCTCCCCCTCCCGACTCTTCTCCTTCTTTGTGAGGTCGCTCGACCTTTCAGCTCTCCCATTGCAAGGGCCGGGTTGGCTGACCCTTCTCCTTCTCGAGGCTTTACCGTCTCCTTCTTTATTGTGGCAATTCTTTCCTCGTCACTTGATTCGACCATAAAAATGGTGGTAAATGTTGTTGTCCCCTCTCACCAATAAAAAAGCTTCCTAAAGTACTATTTTGGGTTGTTGAAAATTTTTTGAAAGAAAGAAAAGCTGAGGTTTTCACTAGTTGTTGTTCGAGGCTTTTAAGAGAAGAGGCTCTGCCGAATTTCCTTCTCGGCTAGGTTCTTGTGTGTTGGGGTGTTCATGGGTCGTTGCTTCCTCGAAGGTTTTTTGGAGAAAAATTCTATAGGAAGCACTTTTCTTAAATTTGTTCTAAAGTTTTGCTTTAAGTCTGCATTAAGAGGTATTTCTCTTCTTCCCTTTAATCTGCATCATTCGGATTTGCACCTGAAAGTGTTTCTTTTCTCTTCTAAAGCATGTGTAAATAAAGTTTAGGCCTATTTTGAGATCTAAGCATGGATAGTTTCTAGAAACAGTAAAAAAAAAATGGAGCATAATATGGATATTTTCTCTTTTTTGCTTAAAATGCATGATAGATAAAATTTTGGAAAATTCAAGTTGTTGTCATGAGATGATAGTTGTTTATTTGGAATATATGCTAAAAATGTAATGCTGAAATTCTTTGTTGTTGTTACTCTTGTTTAAATATATGCTGGAATTTGTTTTGATGATTTGGGATGTTTCGTTTTAGGGACCAACTTGTATTTCTCTGTTTCCTGTTACTTGTCCCTGTTCGAAGTATATGCTGATGCAAATTTTGGGTTCTAAGGTTTTGTGGAACCGTATTCTTGGTGGCTCTGTTTTGGCCCATTTGGTGGGCTCCAATTTAGTTTCTTTTGGATTAAATGTTAGCTGAAAATTTTGACCCCGTTTTACCCCATATAGATGGGTTCAATTTTAGCTCTTTTGGGTTAAATTCATGCTGGAAATGCTAATTTGTTTTCCCCATATGGATGGGTTTGGTTTTAGCTCTTTGGAGTTAGATCATTGCTGAAAATATTTTTATTTGTTTTGGCCCATTTGTGAGGTTCAGTTTTAGCTCTTTGGAGATGGATTATTGTTGGAAATACTTCTTTGATTTTTCCCATGTATTATGTACGGTTTTAGCTATTTCTGGGTTGGATTTTGATTGAATATGTTATTTCTCAGTTTTCCCATTTAATTAGACTCGATTTGGTCTGAAATCTGGGCTCAGTTTGGCTCGGAGGTTTATCTATCGTTGGACCTTTTTCATGGGTTTATTTGAGTTGAAATTGTCTTTCATTTTATTCCATTTGTTGGATATGATCTTGGCTGGAATTCTATTTATGTTGTCTTTCTTGTTGGGCTCGGGTGTGCCTGTTATGGTTCCCTATCTTGCCCTTCTTGTTGGGCTCGGTTTACCTTTTAAGACTCCCCGTTTTGTCTTTCTTATTGGGTTCGACTTGCTTAAGTTGTCACTCTGTTTTTGTCCCACCCTGCTGGACTCTGTTTGGTTGGAAGTTCTTCATATAACGTTCCTCCTGGGATTGTTATTGATAATCAAGTTTGTCATCCAAAAAATTATGATTTCAATGTGTGCATCTATGTTGGAATGTTTGATGTAAGTTGATCAACTCGTTATTATGTCTTGTTTGATAAAAATGACTTCAATCTCGATAATTTATGAGAGGTTGTCCATTCACTCTTTTATGTATGTTAAAAGAGCATAATAACAATGCTATGGTGGCTTTCCCTTGCTGCCCCTACCCGTGAGCTTTTGACCTATTTCCTGTCCTAAACCGTGGGCTTATATTGGAGCTTGGTTCTTTTTCTGGCTTCTACCTGTGAGCTTATTATGAGGTTCGGCTATCCATTTTCTTGGCCTTACCCGTGAGCCCCTATCTTCTTTCTTGTCCCTACCCATGAGCCTGTTGAGGATTATTCATGCTCATTTTGCTCTGGCCGTGAGCACTTCTATATTCTCTAAATTGGTGTTACACTTATACAATTGTGAAAAGCTTTTAATGATGGACTTGAAACTGACAGGATTTTTGAAAGTTCAGAAAGTTGCCCTCTATGGATTATTCTACTTTATTTTATGAATATGAAAAGCTCTTACAATTTCATTTTTGAGGAAGCATAAGGAAGATATAAATCGGATTCATAAAGAATTTGAAAACTTCTCAAATTGTTATTCATAAAAGAGTTTTTGAAGTTTGACATTAAAATTTGAATAACATAAATGCCACATTTGAGTTCAGGCTTGGGCGTGTAAATATATAGGTGGTGGTGGAGTTGTTTATACAATTATCATATGGATGCGGGTCCGTTTCGACCTGTTCACAAGATTTGAGAGGGATACTCTTATTGGGTTGATTCATTTATAAAATTTGAGAAAATTATATCTTTCTTTGATTGATTCAAAGATCTTGGGATCTCGTTTTAGGTCTTTTTGTCATAATTTTGAGGGTTGCTCAACCCTTCATCCTTTCAATCTTTTTGGTGAATCAGTTCCTTCTCTCTCTCATCCACATTTTTTTATTTTTTATTTCTTGTTTCTTGGATCGGTTTTCAGTGCTTATGTCTGACACATAAGTGCTTATATATAATCTTTTGCTATATATGAAATCATCAAGGAATATCACAAGTAGGTCAGTTTTGTTTTGGGATTTAGGGCGGTGATGACAAAGGCACGCCGATGGTAGAGCAGAATGATATTTCATCCTACGACATCAAGACTCAATCCAGAGACCTGATAAATTGTAGGATGATAATATCATTCACCGACACAAGACTAGCAGGAGACTCGTATCTTCTTAGGTTGTTTGCGGTCCTACACCCAATGGCGTGATTGACTCGTGGACAATTATACTTTTCAAAACTGAAAAGAACATATATGATTAGAACAAATAGAATATTTACAAAAATATTTTCATTACAAAATTGATACAACTTCCTTTTTGTATTCCTGAAATTCATGTGCATGCTAAAATATAAATTTCAAATGTGTTACAACTTGGTTATCCACTTATTGATTACTGATATCGGGCTAAGGAGTACCCTCATAAGTTAGGTTTAGTAGGACACACTTCTAGTTGAGTGGCGGACTCTATGCATCCGGGTGACAGATAGTAGCATTCAAAGTCACTCGAGTACAAATATATTATATTTAAGTCTAGCCCCGACCCGAGTGCTTGCCATCCACTCTTTTCAGATTTTTCGTGTGTTTGGGGAAAGCACTCGTGGTCCTTGGGATTTAGGGCGGTGATGACAAAGGCACGCCGATGGTAGAGCGGATTGATTTCTCATCCTATGACATCAAGACTCAATCCAAAGACCTGATAAATTGTAGGATGATAATATCATTCACCGACACAAGACTAGCAGGAGACCCGTACATTCTTAGGTTGTTGGCGGTCCTACGCCCAATGGTGTGATCGACCCGTGAACAATTATACTTTTCAAAACTGAAAAGAACATACATGATAATAACAAATACAATATTTACAAAAATATTTTCATTACAAAATTGATACAACTTCCTTTTTGTATTCCTGAAATTCATGTGCATGCTAAAATATAAATTTTAAATGTGTTACAACTTGGTTATCCACTTGTTGATTACTGATATCGGGCTAAGAAGTACCCTCATAAGTTAGGTTTAGTAGGACACCCTTCTAGTTGAGTGGCGGGCTCTATGCATCCGGGTGACCGATAGTAGCATTCAAAGTCACTCGAGTACAAATATATTATATTTGAGCCTAGCCCCGACCCGAGTGCTTGCAGTCCCCTCTTTTCAGTTTTTCGTATATTTTATTGGAATTTATGGGGAAAGCACTCGTGGTACTTTTTCCGGGATCTTCCCGAGATTTTGATAATTTTTTTGGAATTGTCATTTGTCGATTTTTCCCGAGTTTTCCGTCACGAGTTATTTGTCGATTTTTCCCGAGTTTTCTATCGTGAGACATTTGTCGATTTTCTCGAGTTTTCCATGCAATGTTTCTTTTGTTTATACAGTGTATACTAGCTCGTTTAAAGGAGCAGCAAGTCTCCCAGATATACAGGTTTGGTTTACATTACAACATTTTACTTCACAACATACTCTACTGTTTTTTTCTCTTCTATGTTGCACATTCTACTTTTCTTTTCTTGTTATACTGCATGATTTATTATTTTGTTACACACTATACCTTAGTGTAGGAAAACCTAATGATTACATGTACCCTTTAAAACTAACATCAAACCCGAAGGTGCTACGACGAGGAGCTTGGAGCGAACACTGTGGGCAGCACGATGAGGACACTCAGAAGAGCAACGCCAAAACAAATTCATATCACTAATCACTTTCATTAGTTTAAATAACAACTCATAGGATTTCGAGGTGGTTTGTCTAGCACAGCGTAAATCCTTATATATCACCTTTAGGTTTTTGCACAACCCTGTTGTGCAATTATAAGTCTTAACACTTCAGCATTCCGAGGTTATTCTACGGTACAGTGTAAATCCTCCTATCATTTTAGATAATTTGCACGATCAGATATCATGCGAATGTAAGTCTTAAATCCTAAAAGAAATCGCAGGATTAAACATTAAATAACATTATTTCAAAGACATAAAGTCAAATAATTAGATAGTTGGGAGGTCACTGGGGTTCTCCCTAGATCTGTGATATCCCCTGCTCTCCATTCTTTTGAATTCCTTAAAATAACGGTTCTTATTTGAGCCACTCCCGTTTGATTTTCCCGTGTCCAATCTTGAAAACCTAAACTTTGAAATCTAAAAAGTAAAATCACTGATCTTAATCGAGGTCTTCTTAAGTGACCCCGGTCATTTAAGATGTAATTAACTATAGGGGTCTGCCTTTATAGGGAACTTGGAATCCAGGTAAAATAAACTTTATCTAATCCTTATATTAGATAGGGGAACTTGCAAGTCATTTATAAAAGATTTTGCAGACCAAACGAATGTCAAAAACTCCTTAGTTTAGGTAGTGGAGTCTACTATTGAGTGGTATGCTTATCGTTTGGGATAGTGTATTACTTTTGATATCGCGCTCAACTGTCTAAACTATTTAATATGTGAGATTTGCTTGGTCTCATCTATTTTTAAATTAAAATAGTACTTTAAAAAAATTATATTTACATCAAAACTATTTCCATATTTCATAAAAAATCATCCCTTCATCCATTTTTCAAAAATAACGACCGACACGCGTCCATCTTTATGATGGAAGCATAAAATCCGCAATATTATAAATCAAAATAGTCTAAAAATAAGCCCACAAGCAAACAATTATCTACTAAAAAAATCAAAAGCTAAAACTTAAATGCAAATCACTAGATGAGACGAAGGCGAAAAAGTGGACAACTGAAGGACTAATACACCAAAACTAACTTGTATGAAGATTTTTGCATATGAACATCTCAAAATGAGCTAGCATGTGCTAGAATCGATGCTTAATTGGAACCAAGATGTCACCGGAGTTAACCTAAATCATAATAAAAATACAGATATTATTGTTGAATTCAAAAGGTACACGAAGACTCTTCAAAACAGGAACAAAACGACACAATGACATGGGACCCTCTATGGTGAGAGCAAGAATGGTGGGTTGCTGGCTAGACAGCAGGTGAGGAATTGTCGAGATGTGGAAGCAGCAAGCATGGTCAGCAGGGTGGGGGTTGGCTGTAGGTGGAAGGAAATGAGATGGACCTTCGGGTAGGGAAAAAAACATGTTGGGCAGAACGATGGGATTACGACATCAGGTTGGATGGCTGGCGATGGGAACTAGATATAGTGGCACGAAGCAGAGAGTTGCTAAAATGTTATCTGGCGACCGTGAAAGGGGCCTCACATAGGCTACTAAAGCAGAAGTGTGTGGGAAGGTAATAGGCGGTATGGAGGGTAGGGGAATAGAAATTAGCGAAGATAAGCACCACCTCGACGCAGGATACAGTCGGAGTACAACCTATCCTCAGATATAGCCCTAACACGCCGACGACAGCAGATCTGAAATCAGAAAAACAACAAGAACTCAACCCTAAAACGATAAGCAACATATTTGTAACAAGATAGGAAGGAGGAAGGGAGAGAATGGGGTGATTCCTGCCCAATAGCTAGTTGTCGGTCCAACCTTCCTGCTAGACAAACCTTTGGCTAATCAACTGGTCCAGCCAATAAAGCCATGTGTCCTAAGATAAAATACCCACACAATAAAATGCTAAGTTGCAAGGTTTTTATTTTTGCTCAATAATTTATTTCAACATTCACAAATCTAGTAGTTAGGATAATTACACGTAAAATTTTCAAGAAAAATTTAATTTGCAAATTCCTTAAGCTAATTTGTTATTTAGAATATTCTCATGTCAAAATTTGAAAATGAGTTAGATTTAAATTGATGCATGGGACTAAATTGGCGGGATGGGCCAAACCAGTTTAGGCATGAGTTGTTAAGGGTTGGTCGGTCCCTTGCCCTGCTTGGACTTGTCGCCCAAGGGAAGGGGGTCTTCCCCACTAGTTATATATTACTATATAAATTATATGTTCTCTAAGTAGGATTTTCAGTTTTTGGTATTCAGATTTGTCGTCGGCTTTTCTCCCTACAAGGGTTGCATTCGAGGACAGACGGTGCTCTGGTTATATCTTACTCCGAGTGGTGACTATCTCCACATAATCCCTTCATTCCCCCTTCCCCTGCCAGCTATCACCCCATCTATGCACCACCCTTCCAAGTCTGTTGTTGTCGCTAGTCTCTCCAACGCCCAACATTCCACTGCTAGCCCCTCCAAGACACCAACCTGTCGCCGCCACCCCCTCCACTACCTCAAACTGATGTTGAAAATCTCTCTAGCACCCCTACCTGCTACCATAGTCTCTTTCCAACCCCCCTGCTACTATCACAACCTCTCAGACCTCCACTCACCTGTTGTCCAGTCGGCATTCACTCCTTTCGTTCTCGCCCTAGGGGACTGTTTTTGTTTATGTTTTCGTGTTATTTTTTCCTATTGCCCAAGTCGTCATTGTATTCCCCTTTGAATTTCAGCAACAATATTTGTGTTTTCGTTACAATTTGGGTTACTTCTGGTATCAATTGGTATCACCTAACCTTAGTCCTATTCTAGGTATTCCTAGCTTCCACCATACTCAAACCATAATCCCCCTGCCAAAAATTTTCTTTCATATCCTAAACCACCTCTTTCAATTCTCAAACCCTAAGCATGCCACCAAGGAGACACATGTCGAAACCAAACCGAGAAGAGATATAGCAGGAGATCCGGCGACATCAACGAAGGCTTATGAAGATGGATGATTAAACCCAGAGAAAATTACCCTCGATCATGATATGGAAAGTCGAAAAAGAGAAAGGGATGAGAACGTGAACCCTTTCCATAGGGAAAATGTTAGTGATGAGGTATACAGGCTTCGAAATTTCAGAATTCAATATCAAAGGAAACCGAGAGAGGTGGCAACACATGGAGGGCACATAGACCACCTTTATTCCGAAGACTCCGTGTCGTTCATATATTGCCTCGTCTCTTGGTCTCCTCTGATACGAAATTCCGAAACGCCTGTGCCTATCTTCCTCATCATTGGTGTCTTCCCTATGGAAAGGGTTCACATCTTTATCCATTTCTCCCCTTCAACTTTTAATATCATGATCAAGGGTAATTCCCCCTGAGTTCCATCATCCATCTCCGCAAATCTTTCCTGAAGTTGATGGATCTCCCTTTGTATCTCTTCTCAGTTAGGTTCTGGCATGTGTCTTCTTCGTGGGATGCTTAGGGTTTAGGAATTGGAAGATTTGGTTGAGGATATAAAAGAAAACTACTGGTGAGGGAGTGTGATTTGGGTAAGGTGGATGCTAGGAAACTCTAAGATAGGACTATGGTTATGCTAGCTCTGATTCGTATTAATACCGCAGGTAACCAAAATCACAACGGAAACACAAATATTACTGTTGAAATTCAAAGGGGATTACAACGACGGCTCTTGCAACAGGATAGAAACAACACGAAAACACAAACGGCCCCCTAGAGCAAGGATGAAAAGGGTGAACGCCAGTCGAACAATAGGTGAGTGAAGGTCTGGAAGGTTGTTGCAGCAGGTAAGGGTGTTGGATGGGTTTTTGGCATCAGGTTAGGGTACTGGAGGAGGTGGCGGTGGCAGGTTTGTGTGTTAAGGGGTTGGTGGCGGAAGGTTGGTGTTGGAGATGCTAGCAGTGGCAGCATACAGGGAAGGGAGGACCTCTGGGAGTAATGCAGGACATCCTTCTAATTGTTTTAGGTGAGAACTTGAAATTGCGAAGTTTGTTTCTTATTTTAACATCTCACCTTTGCATGGAGTATTCATTGCATAATTGGGCTCTGTTTCTATACCCAAGTGTTGACAGGTTATTAAAGAGGATCTAAGGTGGAAAGCGGTCTACCATTTATTTTAGGGTTTATTTTAGGCTGGGTTCGGAAAAGCTTTCTATAAGGACAAACTCCTATAGTTAATTACATATTAAATGACCAAAGTCGCCTAAGAAAACTCTCGATAAAAATCAGGGAATATTATCTTCAAAGAAGTCAAAAGGATAAGATTTTTCAACGAAATCGGACGGAGAGGTGTGAAATGGGAAATGCTCGAACCTAGAACAATGTTGAGGAATCCAAATGAAGAGAAACTAGGGGATGCCACAGATCCTGAGAAGACCCTCAGTGACTTCCCAATCTATCCTATGATTTGGCTCCAGTTTTAAGAAGAAATTATTACAATGTTTCATCTTGCCAATTTTATTTAATTAGAGCTTATATTTGCGTGACATGGTCACACAAATTGCTTAGAAGATATGAGGGTTTACGTCGTACCGGACGACAACCTCGGAACCTAGAACGAGTTAGGGCTTGAATTGTACAACAGAGCTATACGAATGCCTAAAGAAAAAGGTGGAGGATTTACGTTGCGCTAGGCAAACAACCTCGAAATCCTATGGATTGTTGTTTAATTTCTAGGAAAATGAATAGTTTTGCTGGGGAAAACATGTTCTGCTGTTGAAGATGACCGTGCTGCCCACTGCGCTAGCTCCAAACTCCTCGACGTGACGAGTTTAAGTTTTCTGGGTTGTCCAGTTATAGTGTCAAATCAAACGGCTCTATGGTTGTAGTCCTCTAAACATCCTATGTAAAAAGGAAACATGCTTGGAGCTATATAATGTAAAGTGTACAACGCAAGAATAAATAATAGAATGCATGTAGAACAGTAGTAGACAAAAACAGAAGCAGTATAACATGCTATACATGAAGAACAGTAATAGGTAGAAGCAAGACAAATGTAACATGCTTTACAGTACGGTAACAAGTACAAAACAAGAGTAATATGACATGCTATTCAGTGCAGTAGCAGGTAGAAGCAAAAATGATATAATCATGCTGTATAGGAAGAGCGGTAGCAGGTAGAAAATAGGAAAACAAAGTGCTGAAAAATGTAAAGCAAACTTGTATGCCCGTGAGATCCGATGTTCTTTAAGTATAGCATGCTTAAATGCATCTAAAAAAAAACAAAGTCCGGAAGAAAACGTCATCCAGGAAATCCGAGGAAAAGCGGAAAAACTCGAGAAAATCAATAAAAAAGACTCAAGTGAAAGAAAATCCTCAAAACTCCTGGGTAAATCCCGAAAGAAAAGAAGAGTAACACGCGTGCCCTATGCCAAAATTTCGATAAAACAAAAAAAAAATTCGGATGAGGGGGACCGCAAGCACTCGTATGGGACTGGGCTCAGCTGTATATTTATTCTTGAGAGTCCACGAAGGCTACTTGGTCACCCAAATGTACCGCCACTCGTCTAGAAGGGTGTCTTGAACCTCACTTAGGGAGCTATTTCCCAGTCTAAACAGGTATTCGTCAGGTGGACAACCAACTCTAAAATGTATTTTAAAATTTATGTTTTTGACATACACACAAATTTTAAACATGCAAAAAAAAGTTATCAATTTTGTTTCGTAGAAAATTATGTTTTTGTTTGAAAATGGTTTATCAAAACTTATCTTTTTTTTCTTTTTTTTTGAATTTTTGTTGTCCACGAGTCGATTACACTGTCGGGCGTGGGACTGCCAATTATCTGAGGAAGTTCGAGCCAACTTCCGCTAGACTTATGTCGGCGAAGGATACCATATCCTATTGTTCATCAAATGCCTGGATCTTGATGTTATAAGATAGGGTATCTTTCTGTTCTATTTTCGGTGTGTCTTTATCATCACCACCGTACGCCCCAAAACGACTACTTGCGACCTTACTTGATGGTTTCACGTATAGCAAAAGGTTATACGTGGACACTTATGCATCGGGCATAAGCATCGAGAAAAAAACCCGAACCAAGAAGCAAGGAAAAAAAAGAACAAAAATGGGGTGAGAGAGATGAGACACTGATCCATCTAAAACACCGAAAATGAGATTGAATCAGTTCTCAAAAACTCCTATCGAAAAGACCTGGAAAAGTAGGGCCCGAGGTCTTTCCTAATAAAACACCATTTGCGCTGATTTTTTAAACCCAAAAAACGTAGGATTAATCAAATCAACCAAATGCTCTCCCGAATAAAGCTTACAAATCTTCCCCAGATCCCAAAGTTGATATCAAAATCTTCTGACTTTCGAATTAATCCATAACCTCACATACCAATTAAGCGTAAAAAAAAACTTCCCATAAAATCACATAAATACTCACGATCGGGCTCACTACAAAGAGATGAACAACAGGTAGGACTCACGGCCAAGGCAAACCCGAGGCACAGAAGGTGAGGAAACTCCAGCTGAGGCAAACCCAATGAACAACAAGTGAGGCTCACGGCCGGGGCAAACCCAAATCAATTCTCTACAAGCTTTGATATACATAGGAGAGTATAAAACATCACCAATCTCTCAAAGTAACAAATTTGATCCATCTACAAACGCTCAAGTGATTTAAACTCAACAAGAGGGGGGAAGTTAAACTCAAGAAACTCCAATGGGTCTCACGGGTAGAAATAGGAACCAAGGCCAGCCAACCACCTCTAAACCACCTCTCGGGTAAGGGCTGAACAAAGCAACACAGCCCCCCAACTAAGCTAAACCGAGCCCAGCAGAGGCCAAGCAAAGCAAACACAACCCCTAACTAAAGCCAAACCGAGCCCAGCAGAGGCCAAACAAAGCCCAAACATTGATTCAAATTCGAGTCTTAATAGAAATTAAAATCTCAGCCACTTCTAAACAAATTGAAAATCAGTAAGAGCCCAAAGTGAGCTTCTTAAAGCTAGCCAAGAAAACTTCAACACCTTATCAAAAGGTCAATGTCTCATGCTTCTGCAATGAAAACCGAGCAGCAACAAAAGCCTGAAGCCGAGCCATTCAAGGCCTAAAACCGAGCCCATCAATATTAAAATCCAGACTCCCGTGAAGCATTAAAGATCCAGCCACTTCAAACCCAAAGCCATGACTCCAAATCAAGCTAAAACCGAGCCCAACAAGGACCAAAACCGAGTCCAGCAATATTAAAATCCATGTTTCCTTAAAAAAAAAATGAAGTTCTAGCCATTTCAAGCCAAAGCCGAGACTCCAAACCCAAAACTGAGCCCAACAAGGACCAAAGGCCGAAATAGAGCTCAACAACAACCAAAAGCCAAGCCCAACGATATGAAACTTCAGGCTTTCATAAAAATTAAAGTTCTAGTCATTTCAAGCCAAAACCAAACCTCCAAACCCAGCCAAAACCGAGCTCAACAAGAACCAAAAGCCAAAACCGAGCTCCACAAGAACCAAAGAAAAACCGAGCTCAACAAAAACCAAAGCCAAAGCCAGAGCTCGACAAGATTAAAACAGGCCCAAGCATCGATATAAATTCATACTTTAATAGAAATTAAAGTTCCAGCCGTCTGTAGGTGAAACCGAGCCATCCAAAGTTAAGAAACAACCTGCATGTCTAAATATTCCAAGCATACAACGATTCCAACAAATATTTGAACAGGGGTGATGCCTCATGAGGAGCTAAACCGAGCCCCACACATGTATAAAGAGTAAAATGGACTCTCTAGCATTCATTTTTTAAGCAAGAGCACGTCTTAAGATGCCAAAGCCGAAACCTCCCTAGCATGCATGAAAGCCCCAATAAATTCTTCAATATCTCATGCTAAACGAAAGATAAGCGAAAAGTTTAACAATACACATCCAACATGCTTGCAAGAGAAGCAAAAAAAATACTCCAGAGTCATGTCTTAACTCTCTAAATATTTCTAACATAAGCATGCCACAATAATCATAAAGATGTCATAGCCTCCCTAGTTTAAGCAAGTAACCAAGTTTAGCTCTTAGGACATGCCCACATTTCACTCTTTAACATGCTTCTAAAGTGAATGCTTCGAAATATATGAAAGTAAAGAGAACTAGCATGCTGTATCATCCAACAGGACTATACTCAAAGGCTCGGCAGAGGGAAAACCGAAAGGCAACGAGGCACTGAGAATTTCTGTGAGTACCTTCCTTTGATATCAATGTAAAGCACTGCAACACGAGAATTCACCTCAAGGATATGCTCTCACAGAAATTCCCTTTCCAATCTCCTCACAGCTAAAATTTCTACTCCCCTCTCTTGCAAATTTTTCTTCAACAACAAAAAAAAAATCAAAAGAAACTATCCTTATAGGCAGAGAAGAGAGGAGAAGAGAAAGGGGATCACACACTCGACCCACGACACTCGAATTAGGACAAAGAAGAAAATGACGCGCTCCCTGCTCACAGAAGGCGAAGCCACCGAAACCTCTCGGACCCAACGGCCAACCCAGTGGCAGCGAGGGAAGCATCGGGAAGAAGAGAAGATTTTGCCGTTCAAGTGTACCAGAGAACAAGCTCCCCATAGTCAAACTGCCAGGAAAGGGAAAAACCACAGCCTAAGGAGACTGCCACGGCTTCGGGAAGGAGGGCCGCGAGCAAAAGAATGTCAGGCAAGGACGAACGAGGTCAACTTTCTCTCGCGTGGAGGAGGAATAGCTCGGTCGGCTCGAGACCGAGAAAGGGAAAGGGTCAGACACGCGAACGGGAGAGGGAAAGGGAAACAGAGCTCGGGTGCGTGAGTTTAGGGATTTAGTGTTTAAAGAGGAAAGGGAAAAAAAAAGGTTTTATATAAATTAATATATATATATATATTCATATANGGAAACATGCTTGAAGCTATATAATGTAAAGTGTACAACGCAGGAACAAACAATAGAATGCATGTAGAACAGTAGTAGGAAAAACCAAGAGCAGTATAACATTCTATACATGAAGAACAGTAGCAGGTAGAAGCAAGACAAGTGTAACATGCTTTACAGTACGATAACAGGTAGAAAACAGGAGTAATATGACATGCTATTCAGTACAGTAGCAGGTAGAAGCAGAAATGACATAATCATGTTGTACATGAAGAGCGGTAGCATGTAGAAAACAGGAAAATAAAGTACTGAAAAATGTAAAGCAAACCTGTACGCCCGTGAGATCCGATGTTCCTTAAGTATAGCAAGACTAAATGCATCTAAAAAAAAAAACAAAGTCCAGAAGAAAACGTCATCCAGGAAATCCGAGGAAAAGTGGAAAAACTCGAGAAAATCAACGAAAAAGAGTCAAGTAAAAGAAAATCCTCAGAACTCCTGGGTAAATCCCGAAAGAAAAGAAGAGTAACACGAGTGCCCTGTCCCAAAACTTCGATAAAACAAAAAGAAAATTCGGATGAGGGGGACCGCAAGCACTCGTATGGGACTAGGCTCAGCTGTATATTTATTCTCGAGGTCCACGAAGGCTACTCGGTCACCCGAATGTATAGAACCCGCCATTCGTCTAGAAGGGCGTCTTGAACCTCACTTAGAGGGCTATTTTCCAGCCTAAACATGTATTCGTCAGGTGGACAACCAACTTTAAAACGTATTTTAAAATTTATGTTTTTGATATACGCACAAATTTTAAACATGCAAAGAAGAGTTATCAATTTTGTTCCGTAGAAAAGTATGTTTTCGTTTGAAAATTGTTTATCAAAACTTATCTTTTTTTTAGAAATTTTTGTTGTCCACGAGCCGATTACGCTGTCGGGCGTCGGACTGCCAATCATCTGAGGAGGTTCGAGCCAACTCCCGCTAGACTTATGTCGGCGAAGGATACCATATCCTATTGTTCATCAAATGCCTGGATCTTGATGTTATAGGATAGGACATCTTTCTGCTCTATCTTCGGTGTGCCTTTATCATCAACACCGTACGCCCCAAAACGACTACTTGCGACCTTGTTTGATGGTTTCACGTATAGCAAAAGGCTATACGTAGACACTTATGCATCGGGCATAAGCATCGAAAAACCCGAACCAAGAAGTAAGGAAAAAAAAAACAAAAATGGGGTGAGAGAGAGGAGACACTGATCCATGTAAAACACCGAAAAGGAGATTGAATCAGTTCTCAAAAACTCCCATCGAACTGACCTGAAAAGGTAGGGCCCGATGTCATTCCTAACAAACATAAAATATCCTTTTGCGCTGATTTTTCAAACCCCAAAAACGTAGGATTAATCAAATCAACCAAATGCTCTTCCGAATAAAGCTTGCAAATCTTCCCCAAATCCCAAAGTTGATATCAAAATCTTCTGACTTTCGAATTAATCCATAACCTCACATACCAAATAAGCGTAAAAAAAACATCTCATAAAATCACATAAATGCTCCCGATCGGGCTCACTACAAAGAGATGAACAGCAGGTAGGACTCACGGCCAAGACAAACCCGAGGCACAGAAGGGGAGGGAACTCACGGCTGAGGCAAACCTAATGAACAACAAGTGAGGCTCACGACCAGGGCAAACCCAAATCAATTCTCTACAAGTTTTGATATACATAGGAGAGGACAAAACATCACCCATTTCTCAAAGTAACAAGTTTGATCCATGTACAAACGTTCAAGTGATTTAAACTCAACAAGAGGGGGGGGGGGAAGTTAAACTCAAGAAACTCCAATGGGTCTCACGGGTAGGAATAGGAACCATGGCCAGCCAACCACCTCCAAACCACCTCTCAGGTAAGGGTCGAACAAAGCAACACAGCCCCCCAACTAAAGCCAAATCGAGCTCAGCAGAGGCCAAACAAAGCAAACACAACCCCTAACTAAAGCCAAACCGAGCCCAGCAGAGGCCAAACAAAGGTCAAACCCAGCCCAACAAGGACCAAAGGCCGAAATAGAGCTCAACAGGAACTAAAAGCCAAGCCCAGCGATATGAAACTTCAGGCTTTCATAAAAATTAAAGTTCTAGCCATTTCAAGCCAAAGCCAAAGCCAAAGCCAAACCTCCAAACCCAGCCAAAACCGAGCTCAACAAGAACCAAAAGCCAAAATCGAGCTTAACAAGAACCAAAGTCAAAATCGAGCTCAACAAGAACCAAAGCCAAAGCCAGAGCTCGACAAGATTAAAACAGACCCAAGCATTGATATAAATTCATACTTCAATAGAAATTAAAGTTCCAACCGTCTGTAGGTGAAACCGAGCCATCCAAAGTTAAGAAACAACCTGCATGTCTAAATATTCCAAGCATACAACGATTCCAACAATTATTTGAACAGAGGTGATGCCTCATGAGGAGCTAAACCGAGCCCCACACATGTATAAAAGGTAAAATGGACTCTCTAGCATTCATTTTTAAGCAAGAGCAAGTCTTAAGATGCCAAAGCCGAAACCTCCCTAGCATGCATGAAAG
>JXCR01147336.1:90112-132033 GCA_002079205.1 Phalaenopsis hybrid cultivar
ATATATATATATAAAATTACATGCGATTTACTCGCGTGTGGCGACGTAACAAAATGGGTGTCCTTCCTAGGCAAAATCGACGCTCCGAACGTGCCGGTGCAGTCCGTTTTGTCATCCGGGACCGCTCGGACGACGCCGTCGACAATCGGATAAAAAACGCGTCAAAATTCAAATTTCTCAAAATTTCGACCCGCTATCGATCGTCTCAAAAAGTTTACTCGAGCATTCGACAGGTAACAGTGCAAGCGATGCGAATTGTGGCGATCGGACTTGCCGACTCTTCGAATTGCGAAGTTTTGTGCGCGCGAGAATGCGAATTGTGCAGAAGGCCACCCTAAGGCTCAGAAAGGTCCTATAGGGATCCCTTTTGGGTTTCCTCATGTTGGTTTCATCCTTCTAAGTGCTATAAGTCGATACCACCCACGCGAAACTCTAAAAGGGGACAGAAGTAGGTCGAACTTCTAAAATGAGGCGGGTCCCAATTCTGAGGTTCTAAGATAGTCAAAGGGAGACCCCTAAGGCTAGATCCTAAATCCTACGAGAAAGATTAGACCNTTTCTAAGTGCTAGAAGTCGATACTACTCACGCGAAACTGCAAAAGGGGACAAAAGTAGGTCGAACTTCTAAAACGAGGCTGGTCCCATTTCTAAGGTTCTAAGATAGTCAAAGGGAGACCCCTAAGGCTAGATCCTAAATCTTACGGGAAAGACTAGACCTTACTAAAAATAAAGTTAACAAATGGACCCCCAATAGGTTTGGTGTGCCGGACGAGCACACCGCGCGTATTGGTGTTGACCGAAAAGATCAACGAAACCAATACAAAAGTCTAGGCCATCATACCTAGAACAAAGCGTAGAAATGAGTGATAAAAACACATCCGCTGAGGATTAGAGGTCAGATTTTAGACTATCGAGCTTCCGGTGTAGATTTCAAATTCGTGTATGATTTAGTGCTGAAAAGGGAGTAGGGCGGAGACCTACGGTCTCGGAGTATTTCGGTGGGAGTAGGGTGGAGGCCTACGGTCCCGAGGGAGTAGAACGGAGGTCTACGGTCTCGGAGGATATTGGTGGGAGTAGGGCGGAGGCCTACGGTCCCGAGGGAGTAGAACAGAGGTCTACGATCCCGGAGCACTTCGGTGGGAGTAGGCCGGAGGCCTAAGGTCCCGAGGGAGTAGAACGGAGGTCTACATTTCAGTGGGAGTAGGGCGGAGGCCTATGGTCCCGTGGGAGTAGAACGGGGGTCTACGGTCCCGGAGCATTTCGGTTGGAGTAGGGCGGAGGCCTACGGTCTCGAGGGAGTAGAACGGGGGTCTACGGTCCCGGAGCATTTCGGTGGGAGTAGGGCGGAGGCCTACGGTCCCGAGGGAGTTCCCCGAGGGAGTAGAACGGGAGTCTACGGTCCCGGAATATTTCGGTGGGAGTAGGGCGGAGTCCTACGGTCCCGAGGGAGTAGAACGGGGTCTACGGTCCCGGAATATATTGGTGGGAGTAGGGCGGAGGCCTACGGTTCCGAGGGAGTAGAACGGGGGTCTATGATCCCGGACTATATTGGTGGGAGTAAAGCGGAGGCCTACGGTCCTGAGGGAGTAGAACGAAGGTCTATGGTCCCGGAGTATATCGGTGGGAGTAGGACGGAGGCCTACGGTCCCGAGGGGGTAGAACGGAGGTCTACGATCTCCGAATATTTCGGTGGGAGTAGGGCACAGGCCTACGGTCCCGAAAGAGGAAACGTGAGTAGTGATTGTGAGGATCGCGAAGGATTTTGTGCAGTGAGAAAGACGTGGAACATATGTGAAGCATGCAGAATGTGAGGGAAACGTGAAAAATTTTGCGAAGATGTGGAATGCGAAGGAGATACGCAGGATTCTGTGGAGCGTGTATGGAGGATGCAGAATGTGAGGGAAAGGTGAAAGATTTTGTTACCATTTTTTTTATTATCATGATATATTTTTAGTTTTGGATTTTACTTATATAATTAAATTTTCTTCATGTCGTTCTTTGTTCGTTATAGGTTAGAACCACCGCGTGGTCATGCGGTTTCTCATCATACGCACAAAAAGACAACTCAACAAACATGCCGAAATTCAAAACAAGCTTCATTGAATCTTCTTCCAAATCATGTAATACAACTGATCATATGCTGGAACTGCCCAAAATAGCATGCTGAGTACATCCATGTAAGAACTGTAGTATTACATATCATATCACTTCTGTTCTGATGTCGTACAAAAAAGATAGCAAGTATCTGTCCATCTTTCGATGCTAGCTCGTGGTCAAGCTAACCTTCTAAGCCACGCTTCGGGGTAAGAGTCCCTTCGCGTATACTTAGAGGTACAACCATCTCACAACTAGTACGAGCGTAGTTTCTCTAATTCTAAATCTGACTGAAACCCGTGTTGCACCTTGCTATCGTCCATCATTCTCAAAGTAACAGAAACCCTGCGATGCGACACTCGTGGGATGCAATGTTTCGCCAAGTCTGCTCCATTTCCTTTCAAAATCAAAACTGAACCCACTGGCAGCGGAATCTCGACCGATCCTCTGAACTCTCCATGTCCCACAATGTCAATTTCTCTTCCAAATAGTATGTTGCTCTTGCTCATGAAGGATATTGTACAGAAAGGCCTGACAAAGTCGTGGTGATCTATGTGGGGCGGAATGCAGTCTCCCTCCTCATAGATATTAATAATACAGCTATTCGGGATACAATCTGCAGGCAGTATGCTCCACCTTACCATTCTTTTGATCATCCTTTTTATCTCGAAAGGCAGAGGGTCCACCTCGTCGCATCTTAAGATACCTGGGGGATTCCCCAGCCTATCCCTCGTGAAGTTATAGCAGCAACCACATTGAATTGTAATTCGTCCTTTGCCTCTCATCCATTTCTGCGGCTTTGAGTGCGTCTTCTTCATCAATAATCTAGCACGACCTCTGTCTCGCAAGTCAAACATAGTCCAGAATTCTTCTCTCATCCCTTTCCGAGAAAACTCCTGTATGTAATTCCAAACCTTCTAAGATGTTGACAGACTTTTCTCGGATCTCCTCGTAGAATTCAAATTTTTGTTTTCTGACTCTGCTGATTCTTTCAAGCTCGATTGCAGGAATCCTTTGTACGTGTCGGGGCTGCTCCCCTGTCCAGAACTGCGACGTCTCAGCAAACCTTAGGACGTACGACTCGACTTCCGGATGTTTGACATTTCTCAATATCATACTCGCAGCAGTGTATTCTTCGAATGTCCCATAGCGCTCCAGGCATAAAACATTACACTCGGGGCATTCTGTAAATTCCCCGGCTGCTGACGTCCGCCTCGGGATCTCTACATTACACATCGGACATCCTGGGCAAAGCTCGTCGGGAACCTCTGATTGTGTAGACTCCACACCAAGCCCTACCTCGCCTCTGGCGACCGGCGGACTAGTGGTAGTCTTTATTAGGCTATGGTCGTAGAACCCTCTCCTCAGGAATCGGGACAAGTGTTGTTTCTGCCTCCCTTGCACGTCTTCTTTCCAGGCGAACGAAGGCTCTGTGTTTGCGGCGGTTGGCATTTCGACGCAGTGTTCTTCTCAGTGGCGCGTCAGGAACTCTATTAGCAAAAGCACCGATCAAGCCTCCCGTCGGTGTGGGGTGATCATCGACTGCAACTGACTAGTCCCCTCTATCGGATACTGTATTCTTTCCACTCTCTGTCTCTTCAGTGAGGAGTCTTCCCTAGCACCAATTTTGAGTAGTGACGACAACCCTTCTATCTCGCGGCGGCTGACGATGTCCATCAGAGGACCCTCGTATTCAACGTTGACCTGACTGTAGTCCAAGTCAAAGTTCACCACGCCACCCTGAGTTGCCCTTTCTTTATTCAGTGTGAGATTTAAGCCGTCTTTAAAAGAAAAGATCAGCTTCGGACTTGACATTTTCCTGCAAAAGACAGTAAAACATCAGCGCGCTGAAATCCAAAACGAACAAGAACAATAGAGCATTATTAAGTAGATTTTAGAATTATAAAGGTGCAAACATTTTTTTTTTAACCTAAATTGGTGAAATTTAGAACGAATGTGAGGAACCTATAAGTGCAAATTCAAATTTTTATTTTATTAAGATTAATTTTATTACAAAATTTTGGGACCCAGTCACAGATACTAGCCGAACAGTCACTCCTCAGACCCAACATTATTTTCGGAGCTTCACTCCGGGGAACGTTAAGTTGCATAATAAGACTTCAAATATCGTCCATTGACCGGCAACATAGGTCTTTCGCCTCGAAAGTCCACTAGCTGGTAAGATTCTCCTGAATAGACCTTTTCTACGACAACTGGTCCCTCCCAAGTTGGTTCAAACTTTCCGCCTATCTTGCGGTGTGCAAGAATAGGTCTCTTGAGAACAAGTACGAGATCACCAATTTTGAACGTCCTAGGGCGGACCACCTTGTCGTGAGCCTGCGCCATTCTCGCTTGATAAAACTCTAGATTCTGTTGCGCTTCTAATCGTTTTCCTTCGAGACTCTCCAACTCTGCAAGCCTGAGTTTGACGCTGTCCTCTGTTGTAATCTGATTAGCGACGGCTATTCTAAGAGACGGTAGCTGAACCTCCAACGGAAGTACGATCTCAGACCCATAGACGATCGCATACGGTGTACACTGGGTGGGAGTTCTGATCGTCGTTCGGTAGGCACACAAAGCTCTAACAACTTCTCATGCCAACCTCTCTTGTTCTCGTCCAACGTCTTTTTCAAAATCTGCACGAGCGTCTTATTGAAGGCTTCGGCCAAACCGTTCGCTCTGGGATAATAAATCGTGGAGTACCTCCAATCTATCCCATGTCGTCTGATGAAACTGTTGATCTTAGTACTTTTAAACGCTGACCCGTTGTCGGAAATCACTCTGCGCGAAACACCAAAGCGGTAGACAATCTGACTCTTGAAAAACTGGAGAACGTGTTGAGCTGTAACTTCACGTAACGGTACTGCCTCTGCCCATTTCGAGAAGTAATCTGTAGCTGCGAGAATGAATCTATGTCCCTTTGAAGATGGAGGGTCTATCAGACCCACTATATCCGTGCCCCAACACTCGAATGACCACGAAGCGACGGTCGGGTGTAACAAATTCGGAGGTTGGTGCAAAACCACACCGTGCACCTGGCACAGGTGACACTTTCTAGCGGTATCCATGCAATCCGTTAACATTGCTGATCAATAGTATCCGAGTCTCTTAATCTTCATTTTCATTTTTGGCCTTGACTGGTGCGCTCCACACAATTCGGCGTGTACTTCTTTGACAATATCCTATGCTTCGGCTGTGCTCAGGCATCTCAGCCACATCTGATCAAACGATCTCCTGTAGAGGACATTATTTACCAAGGCATATGACAAAGCTCTTCTCATGATATGATATGCGGTTGACTTATCTTCTGACAATTTTTCTGTTTGCAAATACTCTATTAAAGGCCTGCGCCAGTCTTCGGATTGTCTGCCACTGTAGCTACTATTTCTTCTTCTTTTTCGAGCCTGTGCAAACTGTCGATGTCGATCTTTGACAAAATTTGACGTCCCTGTACTGTAATGTCGACGGAATCCTCCAGTGGACACGCCATTTCCTTAGCAAGTTTTGCTAGAGCGTCGGCCTGAGCGTTGTCTCCTCGAGGAATCCGATACAAAGTTAGTTAGGAATCTGTTCCAACAACTTCATCGCATACTGATGGTATTCTGCCAATCTCGGTTTTAAGATCCTATACTGTCCAGCAACCTGTTGAAAGAAGAGTTGTAAATCGCCATAAATAGCAATGTCTGTTATATCCATCGAGATTATAAATTCCAATCCGGTAATCAAGGCTTCATACTCTGCTTTATTATTCGTGCATGGCTCTGTCAAGTGGTAAGAAAACCTTAACATTCTCTGGTTCGGCGTGACGAAGATCAAACCAATTCCTGCTTTACCCGGTATGACGGTTTGTAATCCTCTATCCTTCTTGGCTGACGAAGCCCATCAAAATACATTTCCCAATGTCGAGTACTGGACGGTTCCACTTGTAGTATCTGCTCATCTGGTGGCTCATCATCGAGAGGGGACCCAGCTGGGAGTGGGTGTGCTGCAAGGAAATCTGCTAAAATCTGTCGCTTGATAGCGCGAAGGGGAACAAATGTTATATCGAATTGCAATAAAATCATCGACCACCTTGCTAAAAGTCCAGAAAGTGTTGGTCGGGTTATCAAATATTGCAATGGATTAACTTTTGAAATAAGGGTGACCTTATGAGAAAGCATGTAATGTCTAAGCTTCTGGGCGGCGAAAATTAAAGCTAGACAATGTTTCTCAATAGGAGGATACTTTACTTCCGTCGGTATTAGACGTCGACTCAAGTAGTAGAGCACGTTTTCCTTACCCTCGTCATTGACCTAAGCTAACAGGGCTCCGAGAGAGTCGTCTAAGGCTGCGGTATAAAGTATCAATGGTTTTCCCGGGATAGGGGCTGCCAAAACAGGAGGTGTTATTAAATATCGCTTAACGTCCTCAAAAGCCCGCTGACATTTCTCTTCCCAAATAAATTTGGCGTCCTTTTTAATTAATGCCGAAAAGGGCTGACACCTACCTGAAAGATTAGAAATAAAGCGCCTTAGGTATGCCAATTTCCCTTAAAAGGAACGTAGTTGTTTCAAGGTTTTAGGAGGAGGCATTTCCAAGATAGTTTTAATCTTATCTGGATCAATCTCGATTCCCCGATAACGGACAACGAATCCTAAAAATTTTCCGGAGGTAACGCCGAAGGCGCATTTCAAGGGATTCATTTTAAGATTATATTGTCGTAATCGTTCAAACACGATCCTCAAATCATACCAGTGACTTATTCGCTGCTTGCTTTTAACGACCAGGTCATCCATGTAGCACTCCACTTGGTTGTAGATGAGGTCATCAAAGATCCTCGTCATAGCTCGTTGATAAGTTGCTCCAGCGTTCTTCAGCCTGAACGACATCACTATGTAGCAAAATATTACAATAGGCATCCTGAAAGCTGTAAGTGCTGCGTCTTCTGGAGCCATCTTGATCTGATTATACCTGACGATCCATCCATAAAGGAGAAAATCTCATGTGTTGACGCAATGTCCACCATTAACTCTGGTATCGGTAGTGGAAATTCATCTTTTGGACACGCTTTATTTAAATCTCTAAATTCAACACATACTCGAATTTGCTCATTCTTCTTCTTAACCGGCACAACGTTGGCTAGCCATGTGGGGTATTGCTCCTCCCGCACAAAGTTAGCATTTATCAACTTCTTCACCTCGGCGATGACTTGCTGCTCTATTTCAAGACGCATTCTCCTAGGAGCCTGCTTTACTGGAGTCACACTCTTGTCCACTCCCAGCTTATGAACTGCGACCTCTGAAGATAATCCTGACATTTCATCATAGCTCCAAGCGAAGCAATCCTTGTATTCTAACAATAACTTGATCAAATCCGTAGCTTCCTCCTTGCTGAGCAGGGAACTTATAAAGGTAGGTTGGGGCTGCTCCTCAGTCCCGAGGTTAACTTCTTTTAATTCATCGAATGTTGACTTAATTTCTTCTTCCAATTCTGATGGAGCGTCGTCTATTGGAGAGCCTTCAAAGTCATCTTCCACATCGAGACAACCCTCTTCTAACTCGCTAGTAACAACCATGCAAAATTCTGAATCATCGACTTGTCCTATCGTACCAAATCCGAGACCTTCCTTTGAATTGAGAGTTCGACCTTTAACATTCCATAATTTCTCAAACAGTCGTAGTTTATCCTTCGGCATTTTCTTCGGTACATATCCCTGTTGAATTAACTTCTGTACACAAGGAGAAAAGTAGCCAAATGGTAGTTCCATCAATTCATTAGAATCATCCTCTTCCAAATTTACATGATTTTCCAAAGTAGGAGAAGGAGAAACACGGTAAAACTTGATCGGTTTGAAACCAACACCCCGAACTTCCTTGACATCTAAACTCTCGATCTTTTGAGGGTGAATCATAGGAAGAGTCATGGCATGCACGTAGTGGTTAATCCGATCATACATCGATTCGTATTCACTTTTCTCGATGTCTTCCAAAGAAATTTCTAACTGTGGCTTCTTTCGTTTTATCATCATTGCTTCTTCATCCGACTTTCGTTCGTCAGAATTTTCTTTCATATCAATGCTGATGGTCGCCTTAGTCCATTCAACAGTCGTGCTGGTTCTTCCTCGCACACGTCCCCGGCCTCGATCTCGGGTCCATGGGGTAAAAGAACCCCTACCAGCTCGTTGCGGAGGAGTGGCAGTGGATTGTTGAAGCGGAGCTGAATAATTTTGCTCTTGTGATTCTTTTGAATCTTCAGTTCTATGCGGCACAACTTCTCGAGAAAGGATTGTCTTCTTCGGAGGAACATAGGAGGCGGCGTCTTCGTGGTGCCTACTTCATGAATTGAAAACGGTTGTAAATCCCCTTTGATGCAATTCTCTTGTCCTTCTTTACAATACTTGATACACTGATGTAGAGATGACGGAATCATGTTATGCTCGTGAATCCACGGTCGACCAAGCAAAGCATTGAATGAAGTTTCCGCGTCGATGATATNCGGGGATTAGCTGCTGAACGTCGAAGTTCAAATATGCTAACGTCCGTAGACTCATCAAGTTGAGTGATGCTTCCGGATCTACCAAAACTTTGGATAACACAAATCTGCCGATGTTGACGAAAATGTAGAGTGGTCTATTGTGGTCAGTAATACCTAACAATAAATCTTGATCTGTGAAAGTTACTCCAGGCTGATCTTTCAACGAACAAACCTCATCCGAGGACGTGCTAGCCAACTGAGCTAAGCAAATTTCCGGATCAAGTAGAGCCTTGACCAGAGATTCTCTCATCTCCTTTGACAGGATCAGAGCATCGAAAATACTTAGTTTGGCTGGCAACTTCCTGAGATGTGCTAGTACGTTGTAATCCACTTTGCTTGAACTTCCAGTTTCCTCTCGAACCTGTGTCTCTTCCATTGCTGGAGGTGGCTCGTTTGAAGCAACTGCTTGTTTCCCTTTTTCCATTAGAGACGTCCCTGAGGGTAACACTTTTCCTCTTCTCAAATATACTTCTGTAATCTCTTCCTCTTTTAGCGTTGTAATCGATTCTTCTGGTGTCGATTCAGAATCTGACCAAATTGATTGCTGCTGGTGTTCCTTGACACTCGAGGACTGACTCCTCACTCCCAGAACTGTAATAACCAGTGTTGTCGATATCTCTGTCGTTTCCATTAATGCGTTCATTGGACTTAAGTATGATTTGAGGATCATTTTGGGAATCGAAATCGAGGTTAGATTGGTCGTTAACAGTTACGCACATCGCTAGAAATAGTCAAAACGTAGCCGAAATCGTAATCGTTATATTCAAAAGACCCCATAGTGCTAGAAACAGTCAAAACGTAGCCGAAACCGTAATCGTTATACTCAAAAGACCCCACAGGGGCAAAGAGATAGTCATACACAGTCAGTGGTTCGTGAAATTTCTTCCCCAAATCCGAAACAACTAATCTAACAGAGGCAGCCCCTATCCTACCCCTCGCGCTATCGCTCTTCATTCCGTACACGATCTCGTCTCTCTTCTTCTCTGGTTGCGGCGATTTCTCTGGCGTAATCTCCATCTTTGGCTTGGTAGGCTGAAGATTCTGAATGGCTGCTTGTGCTGATGCGATCTGAATCTGGTTAAGTATCTTCTTGGATGATCTGCTCCAAGCTGTCTTCCAACCATTCTCATCTGCATACGGATTTATCGGAGCGACTGACTCAACCGAAATCATATTTATAGAACCTTTTTCAGGTTCTTTTAAATATTCTTTCGGAATCGTTATATTCCCTTCTTTGAGATTCCTCTCAAGCCAATCCTTAAAACTGAAGCATCCCTCTATGGTGTGTCCAATGAGTCTGTGGTACGGACAGTAGTTAGGTTGATCCTTCTTATCAGCATCTTCCGGTTTCCTTGGCTCTGGCAATTTGAACTCTGGCTTCTTCATTAAACTTCTGAACATTTTTGACACGGCTTCGTCCTTGAAAGAATACACCCTACTCATGCGCTCTGCAAATGACGAACCCTGTCTACCATCTGCTCTATACAATCCCCTCTGGTATGACTGCTAACCAGACTGACTAGATTGCTGAACCTGCTGATGATGCGGCTGGACATGCTGCGACTGCTGTGAAGAACTCTGATGAGACTGCTCGACCTGAATCCTCATCGGCTGCTTTCTTTTATCGACCATTGCCACTGTCCCGGACTTCTTTTCGAACATTATGGTTATCCTGGACTTATCGGTCTTCTCATGAGAATCCATATGCTTGACTTCTTTTTGCAGATTACTAGCTTTGCTGAGTAGCTTCTCGAAGGATTTGATGGTGAGTCCTTTGAGCATGAAAGCTACTGGCCCATGTATGCTTTTGAGCAAAATCTCAATCGCATGATGTTCCTGTAGCTGGGGTTCACACTTCATGCTAAGGTTTCTCCACTTCAAAATATAATCCACTAAAGTCTCGTTAGGTTTTTGCTTTTCTGTCACAAGATCTCCAATAGAAACGTGGTGTTGTGCTCCGGCAAATCTCTTCACGAACAACTGTTCTAACTCAGAGAATATTTTCACTGATCCGTTGGGCAACTCGGCACACCAATCAAAAGCTATCCCTGATAAACTGCTGACAAACTGACGAAAAAGCAATGCTTTACTACCCCCGTTATTGCCACAACTTGCTCGAAAATGTGCTATATGCTGCCTGGGATTTCTAGTCCCGTCAAATATCTTAAATTTCGGTGACACAAAACCTTTAAGGTAGGGTACAACATCGAACTCCTCTGGATAGGGTCTACCCTTTAAAACCAATGCACCACCCTTAGACTGAGTTAAGGCCTCCCGAACTTGTTCGACCATTTGTTTAAATTCCCTCTACGGAATGACGCTTTGAGCAGACTCCCTCTTTTGCTGATCATCTCTGTTAGCTAAGGCAACTTCCCTCCTCTCATCTATGATCTGTAGAATTTCTGGTTGATTAACTTCTGGAGAGGCTACCTGTTGTGGTTGTGATTGTCCTTGAACTGTAGCCATAGTAGCCATGGCAGCAGCCATCTCTTCCATTCTTTTCTTCATTTGGTTGATTTCTTCGTCTTTCAGGAAGATAGTCCTACGCAGCTCATCCACGGCGTTCCCTTCTACAAGCGGTTGGGCATCGCGCGTAGATGAAGCGGCTCTAGTTTCGATGACATGAATATCCATGAAGTCTTCCTCGAGGTAACCTTCAAAGTCTTCATTTTCATCATCCATGAGGACTCCGTGCTCTCGGGCTAACTCAGAAATCTCGGTCCTGAGCTTCTCGATCTTTTCTTCAATTACTGATTCTCGTATCATCTTGAGATCTGGAGGATTCTGCTGAACATCTTCTGCTTGCTCATTCACCCCACGATCAATTGCTGTGACAACGCTGGATATTTCAGATCTCTGCTTTATTCCACAAATCTGCCCCACGGGCTTAACAGAAGGCTCTGGTGCAGCAACCTTAGGTACCCACGCCTTCTTTTCTGACGTTGATGCCTTAAGACGAAGCTTCTCGGTAGAGGCATCGGTATGTCGAAGAGAAGCATGCTCCCTACTGTGCAGACCAAGTACGGGCGACCTCTTCCCTTTATCTTTCTTTGGGAGATCTCTGTGAACGACGGTAGGCGGTATTCTCGGACCTAAGCGCGACTTAGCTGGTCGACGTCCTACGGGCCTCAGCGCAACAGGTGTGTTATCTGTGATAGCAGCAGCAGTACTGTCTCGGTTTCCAAGGCGAAATCTGACTGGAATACGGGCTGGAGGTACTTCAGCTGATCTCTGATGCTGGCGGACAAGCCTGACATTCTTCAAGATTTCCTTCTTTATTTGGGGCGAAACGGTGCATCCCATTCGCTTAAGCAACTCAGCGACAGTGCACTCCTCTTTGACAGCCAATCTTTCAAACACTGTACGAACTCTGGTGATAGGAGTGGGCTTCTCCCTCCCCTCACCACGACCATGAGGTAATGGTAAAATAGCGGCGATCCTGTGAACACTCTCATCCCCGGAGGTATTTATCAACGGATGAAATCTACTTCCACGTAGGAGAGGAGATGTTTCAAGCAATCCAACTTCTTCCTGTTGAGGAATCTCATCAACTGGGGCTATCTCTGTAGTTTGGGCGTTGGCGGCCCTCTGAATCTTCCGACTACGATTCCTTCTTTGTGACCTAGTTGGCGGCGCAGTCCTTGAACTGGAACCGGTCTCGAAAACTGACGGCGGGGCAGTAAACGCATCAACTGAATCCTCTTCAATCAAGACTTCCTTTCCTTTAACAACAGGTACGACGGGCACAATAACAGTGAATCCAGCGGCAGTAGTTGTAACTACTCTCGAACGAACGGACGGACGAAGGAGCGACTAACTTAACGGACGTTGGGGCGGTGACGGTCTTCGTCCTCTTATAAGAAGGGAAGTCCCGGTGACAGTTCAAGTCAAACTCGGTAGGAGGCTCTTGAACTTCAGGAGGGCGACCTTCATGACGACGAATGGAGCCTTTCCAAGTACAACCTCCAACTCATCAAATCCAGCTCCAAATTTGATCTTAGGGGCAATATTGCGGCCCTCTCGGTCGGTGGGCAAGTTGCAGGAGAAAGTAAGAGTTGGGAACTCCATCGTAGCAGCTTCAAAAAGAAAGCTCTGAGGGTCAGTATCGGTCAACACCTTATCATTTTAGTGCGGACACTAAAAAAAACAAAGGTCGCTCTGTGAACTGGGTACACATTTTCTTTATTATTAATTGTTCTTATTTCGTGAGTTTTAAGATGTGTTTTTCAAAATTATCATTTGGTTTAGCAATTATAATATTGAGACATTTAATTAAATTAAACAAACGATTAAAAGGCGAAACAATTGGCTCAATTTGCAAGTAGCAAACTAAACCAGAAAGATACGAGAAAAATACAAAATTGAGGACCCAGTGCGGGACCTACACAACGTACAACGTCCAGGTGGAGCTAGTCCACCAACACACCTATCGGGGGTCCGATCCCACACAAAAATAAAGTCCTAATGAACTTCTAAACCTTTCTGTTCAAAGGTAATCGAACAGACGGTCCTGAAGTCCAAAGGAGTTGACTATACTTTCCCAAGAAAGAAATGGGTGAAGCATGTCAACGGAAGAATGATAATTTGGTTCATGAGGGACATGAACACATTACCGATGTATGAAGACAATATTCCCTGATTTAAATGGAGAGAGGAGGGTTTCCCCAGCGGAGTCGCCAGAATCTGTCGGCACTTAAAAGGGGGGAATTACGTTTGGGGGTCGATCCCCAGCGGAGTCGTCAGAATCTGTCCGCAACTAAAAAGAGAAGTTGGTTAAAGTTTGTGGGTTGCCCGTAAGAAGCTGTCGGTCGCTGGAACCGAAATCCCGTCGCTCGCTTCGGAAGGACGTTTTAATTTACGTGTATATATATATATATATATAATTTTNAGTGTCCTTCTTAGCTAAAATTGATGTCTCGGACGCGTTAGCGTAGTTCATTTTTTCGTCGGAGGTCGTCCGGAGAAGTTTGTATTTTCATCCATTCTTTAAGCTCAATTTTAGTCCGATTTTGTGCAACTTAGTGAATTTTGTGCATTTTGTGTATGCGTGATGATAGTCCTGAAGAGGTTTTCTTAGGGCTTGAGATCCTATTGGAAATTTCATCTTGAGTTTCCACATGATAGTTCTTAACCACCCGACCATACGACGATGGTTTTTTAGATCATCAATGCGGGACATCACAAAAGAAATAGGAAGTGGCTGGAATTCTAAGGGGATAAATTTCAATTCTAATTTTCTAAGATAGTCAATAGGAACCCCTAGAGCTAGATCCTAGGATTCTAAGGAAAAGAATAATGACCTTAAAAAACGAGGTCAACAAATGAACTCCCAATTGGTGTGGTGTGCTGACCAAACACACCGCGCTCATTGGTGTTAACCGAATTAATCAACAAACCAAACAATTGTTTAAGTAGATTGACCAAATATTGAACTTGATATGCAATTGAACTTGAGTTGGGTTCCCAATCGGGAACCCACAATTCGAGAAAGATTTTGTGAATGAACGAGTTGGGCCCTCTGCTGGAGAGTTCCCAACCCAAACGCAAGAGTGCACTGAATATTTTTTGAAGATTTTCGCTGGGGATGAGCAGGTGTATTTTGAAATTGTGATTGTGAGTTTAAGCTTTCAAATTCAAATATTGATTTGATTTACTTGTCAATTTAATTTGGTATTGTGGAAATTTGAAAGAATTTATGAATTGTGATTTATGAGAATTTATGGAGAGTAGTGGAATATATGTGGAAGTTAAAGGAATCAGAATTCCTGCACCGATCTTGAAATTTGATTTGAAAGATTGCGATAGGAGGGGCTCCCAAAGCAACACATAGTCGGATGTAAAATCCTCAACCTCTAGAATTTGATTTGAAAGATTGGGATAGGAGGGGTATAGGAGAGGCTCCTAAAACAACGCGAACTTGGATGTAAAATCATCGACCTCTAGAATTTAATTTGAAAGACTGTGATAGGAGGAGTTTCTAAAGCAACACAGAATCAGATGTAAAATCCTTATCCTCTAGAATTTGATTTGAAAGATTGCGATAGAAGTGACTCCTAAAGCAACGCGAAATCGAATGTAAAATTCTCATCCTCTAAAATTTGATTTGAAAGATTGCGATAGGAGGAGCTCCTAAAGCAGGAGCAACGCAGAATCGGATGTAAAATCCTCATCCTCTAGAATTTGATTTGAAAGATTGCGATAGGAGGGACTCCTAAAGCAACGCGGAATCGGAAAAATCCTCAACCTCTAGAACTTGATTTGTAAAGGAATCGGAAGCCTTAACATCCATTGAAGTGGGTCTCACACCGATCCTTGAGAATTTGATTTTTGTGGAAAATTTGTGGAAAGTTTGTGAAATTCTTATGAAACTTGTAGAATTTAGGAGAGTTGTGAAAAATGCATATAAGAATTTATTGCAGTGCATAATTTTGTGAAGATTTATGTGGAGTTTGTAACAATTTATGCAGTGTGGAGAATGTATGTAGAAGTTTGTGAAGTGTGGGGAAACTAAACCAGCTCGGACAACTGTCGGGGACATTGCATCCAAACTAGATTTAGTCGAGAAATGACGACTGTCGAGGAAATTACGCCAAATCTCGGGAAAAAGTCGGTCACATTGGAAAAGAATGTCAGAGACTTAAATCAATCCCAAGAGGTGATCGAAAAAAATATCCATGCAATAAGAGATGTGGTTCCGTAGAACCAACCAAGCCTCATTCACACGAGCAATAGGACCCAGAGTTCTTGTGGGAGGAAACTTCGGACCAAGAGAAATGACGCTGGTGATAGGTCGAGAAGGCTCAAGTTGACCAGGTCGAAATTTGAAGTGATGTTCAAACTTTTGATTTTTATTGTTTTGCTTATTTGGTCCGTTGTTGTGTTTCATTTCATTTTGATGTTGAGATTTATTTGACTTTGAATTTTATTTTGTTGTATTTGTTTTAAAATTTGGACCCAGTTTTAGACAGGTGCAGCATTCATGTTTCTACGAACAAAGTTTTGTCTTTGAAACACCGAGATGCATAGTACTTATTGAGGCACTGTCCACTAACTGGAGACGTGTAAAAATAACACATTCTTTAAGGTACTATCAGAATTATATTCTGTCAAGTACACATAAAGATGTGCTACTTGTAAGGACGTCATAGTTGAAAAGGTTGCAACTTTGTAGCTTCATTTGTAGTAGTTGTCGTTTGCTTTGACATTGATTTTGTTAAGGTTGTTCAAGTTGTCTTTGAGAAATAACTCTGACGTTCGATTTGCCGTTGGAGTTGTATTTGCTGGGCGTTGAAGGATTTGACTTCAGGGTTGAATTTCCATTAACTGCTAATATCATCGTCATCTCTTTAATTCTTCCTTCCTGGACCTAAGCAGATTTCAAAAATTTTGCTCATGTGATTAAAATATTTTTTATTGTCCAAAGATATTTCTGAGTCAATTAATAGCCGACCAAAAGACATAAGATTGTTGAACTTTTTTTCTTGAATATAATATCCGAAGAGTTTTCTTAAGAGAGTTTTTCAAGTTTTATTAATGAGGGGAGAATTCAGACATCAATTTTTGATTATACGTCCACCTCAAGCTTCTTCTTAGAGAGACTCTTCTTTTCTTTCTTATTCTTATTCTTTTTTTTCGCTCCATTTTTTATTGAGAATTACTATATCTGGTGGAGCATATTTTAAAGATTTTGAATGTCTGAAACCCTCTAAATAATAATTCTTGAGTACTTCTTAAGATGAATTCTGGGATTTTACAGCTCATTCAAAAGTCAGGACCTAGTCACTTGGCCGAAGATTAAAAGACTTGTGATATCCTTAGTCAACTACTCGTATTTTGATCACACTATTTTATTTTGAAATCAACTTAGAACCTAGTCCGAATTCTTTAAAGTGGATGACTCAATTATTAGGGCATTAATTTCATTCTCTTCTGAAGTCATAGTTTCTTTCATAATGCTGGAATTTTTATCTTGGATTACTCATTTCTCGATTATCATGTTGAAGAACTCTGAATATTTTGTTAACCGTGCTTTCTAAACATTGAACAATTCTGAAAAACAAAAAGTTCTTTTATTATTTTATTGCGGTGGGAGGAAAGGGACATACAAACATTGATCATGTTAATATCTCTTTTAAACAACAATAGTAGCCAAGAGGCATTTCATTCATTGGAAGTTGCGTAGGAATAGGTTGGAACAAACAGATTGACCGAAATCATATTGATAGAACCTCTTTCAGGTTCCTTTCAAATATTCTTCCGGGATTGTTATGTCCCCATTCTTGAAATTCTCCTCGAGCAAACCTTTGAAACTGCAACACTCCTCTATGCTGTGTCCAATGAACATGTAGTATGGGCAATATCTCAGATCTCCTTTCTTGTTGACCTCGCCAGACTTCTTTGGCTTGGGCAACCTGAACTCGGGATTCTTGATCAAACTGGGGAACATCTTTTTCGTTGCTTCATCTTTAAAAGAGTATATCCCATTTGATCGAGTGTTCATGATTGAAACTTGTCTTTCGTATGTCTAGTAAGGTCTCTGCTGAGATGATTGTTGAATATTCTGACGAGGACGTTGGTAGATCTGTCGAAACTGTACCATTTATATCTGCAACGGTTTCTTGTCTCTATCAACCGCTGCTACTGTCCCGAGTTTCTTCTCAGACTCTAGCTTCCCAGCTTTCTAAAAAAACCCTAGTTTTATCGCTTCTTGAAGATTCTCAACTTTTCTAAGCAGCTTTTCGAATGTCTTGATGGTGAATCCCTTGAGTAAGAAACCCACTGGACCATGGATGCTCTTTAGAAGAATTTCAACTGCGTGCTGCTCCGGGAGTTGTGGCTCACACTTCATGCTTAAATTTCTCCATCGCAGAATGTAGTCCATCAATGTTTCGGTCGGCTTCTGTCGCTCCACCACAAGATCACCAACAGTGATATGGTGTTTAACTCGAGCAAACCGCTTAACAAAGAGATTTTCCAATTCTGCAAATGTTTTCACTGAGCCATTGAGCAGTTCAGCGTACCAGTCAAAAGCGATTCCCAAAAGACTGCTTACAAATTGACGACATAATAACGCATCGCTACCTCCCGCGTTGCCACAACTTACTCGAAAGTGTGCAACATGCTGTCGGGGTTTCCCGTTCCATCAAATGTCTTGAACAACTGTGGTATAAAACCTTTAGGGTATTAGACATTATCAAATTCTTCGGGGTAGGGTCTACCTTTTAGAATCAATGCTTCACCTTTTGACTGAGTCAGAGCTTCTCTCACTTGTTGTTCTACCATTTGTTTAATATTTTTTTCTGGTATTGATTCATGAACTTAGTATTTCTTTGGTTGATCATCTTTATTGACAAAAGTGAATTCCTTCTTATCATCGACGATCTGGATGCTTTCTGGATGGCAGAGCCTCTTCTCCTAAAAGCCTCGAACAACAACTAGTGAAAAACTCAGTCTTCCTTTCTCTCAAAAAATTTTCAACAACCCAAAATAGTACTTTAGAAAGCTTTTTTATAGGCAGAAATGAGAGAGGACAACCATATTTACCACCATTTTTGTGGTCGAATCAAGTGACGAGGAAAGAATTGTCACAATATAGAAGGAGACGGTAAAACCTCGAGAAGGAGAAGTGTCGGCCAACCCGACCCTTGCAATTGGAGAGCCGAAAGGTTGAGTAGCCACGCGAAGAAGGAGAAGAGTCGGGAGGGGATCGCCGCGTGGATGAGCCACGGAATCTTGGGCACGAGTGGGAGAGGGCGAGCCGAACACCTGACTGAGCTGCAATGGTCGAATGAAGAGTTTAAGTGTGCAGGAAATGGGGAAATAGGGTTTAGGGTTATAATTAATATTATAATCAGTAATATAATTATATAAAATATTTAATATTTCTCAAAAATAAAATTTGATTCATGCCTTTTTATTCGTGCGTAAAATCATAGCAAAATGAATGTTTTTGAGGTAATTCTGACGTTCCGGACGTGTTAGCGCGGTATGTTTCATCGTCGGAGGTCATTTTGACGAATTCATTGATTTGCGTGCAATTTGCTCGTGCGCGAAATTATGGCAATATGTGTCTTTACTAGCTAAATGGACGCGTTGGAGCAGTCTATTTTGTCGTCGGAGGTCGTCCGGAGAAGTGTCTATTTTCATCCATCCTTTAAGCTCAATTTTAGTTTGATCTTGTGCAACTTAGTGAATTTTGTGCATTTGTGTATGTGTGTGATGATAAAGTCCTGAAGAGGTTTTCCTAGGGATTGAGATCCTATTGAGAACTTCGCCTTGAGTCTCCGCATGATAGTCCTTAACCACTCGACTATACGACGATGATTTTGAGATCATCAATGTGAGAGATCACAATAGAAATAAGAAGTGACTGAAACTTCTAAAGGGGTGGGTCTAGCTCTAGTCCTCAAAAATAGTCGATAGGAAGCCTTGGAACTAGATCCTAGGCTCTATGAAGAGGAAGGAAAGACCTCACAAAAATGAGGTCAACAACGCGCAATGATAAATCAAGACTCTGTGAAATAGTTCTATTGATTATAAAACAATGTATCATTTAATGAAATATTTAGAATAATGGACGACTGTATAATTTCTTATCATATCCTTGAACAAATGATTATTTATTTCATTAAATAAGCACAATTGATTCCTAAGTATGGTCTTTTTTTCTTTACTATAACATAATTGACAATTATATGTTAAGCTATTAATATGATAAATTGCATGTATTTTCAATTTTGCAAACATGAAAGGTGAGTGGATTCTGATTTATAGATTCTTGTGTTCATAATACTTGGTAAGGTGTATTTTCAATTTTGCAAACATGAAAGGTGAGTGGATTCTGATTTATAGATTCTTTTGGTTGAAAAATGTTCATAATACTTGGTAAGGTTTGTTTTCTTATATTGTACATTGTGCTCTTTTATGTAATATCCTCCATCAAAATATTGCCTAGTTCGAGTTCAATTGGGAGTGTTGATCATGATTGACCTGGTTCAAGGCTATTCGACCCCAAATGAATAATCAAATTATGGAATTTGCCAAGGATCATGTCAAATTTACCATTCAGTTCCACTCATCCAAAGTTATTTAACTTGGCATACTCGGCCCAAGGTTACGCAAAGTTACTTTAGTCACCATGGTTACTCATACAACTCACCTAGTGAATTCGCCCCAACATCTTAATGCTACTTGCTATAACTTGAAAAGCTCTAGTGAAGTTGACACTCAACTTCATCACTTAGAAGTCAACATCGGTACCATGCTATTTAATAACTACAAACTAGCTAAGTTTCTTCATTTCATGGCAAGCAATTGTACAGCCTTATTATGTAGTTTTAATTGTATTGTCCAAATGCAGCCTTTCTTATTGCATTGTACCTCAACCAAAGATATCCATTCATTTGCATGAGTCTTGAACTTTCAAGCAAAATAGTAAAATCTCAGAGGTTCTCTTTACATTATATTTCTCTTTTATATTTTTGCTTTACGCTTGACCAATAGTTATTAGTAAAACTATGATATAACCTCTGAAAAATTTTGGGATTTAAAAAGATAAAATTTTCTTGTATTCAACAGACAAATTCGTGGGCTAAGCTGATAATTTGGCAAATGCTCAGAAAGACATTACAATGAAGTACTTATGTTGGCCTGATCATTTTTCAATCGTTAATTGAAATTATTTTCTAGATTCTGCGCAATGTCTAAGCTGCACATTTATGAAAAGACTCGCATAAACATTTACAACCTGTGGTTAACTGAATAGATACTTTATGCATCTCCTTTGAAATCTTGCGAAACCTTGAAAAGCTTAGGAAACAAGATAGACTATGCAAAGCCTTTTATTTCTTAAGTAGCTTAAAATTATATGCTTGATGGGATTAAACAGGCATTGCGGCATTTCACCTTTTTATTCAATGTTTTTTCTTAAACGTAATGACCACATACCTAATGAGATCATTAAGCATTGATGAATTTAATTCCATTGATTAGAACCCTTGGAATAAAATAATAATTTATGTTGTTTCATCTGCTTCAGTTTATCTGAAGGAGGCACTCCAGCGAAATTTCTAATTATAGATGATGGCTGGCAAGATGTAGCGAATGAGTTTCAGAAAGAAGGTGAACCAATAGTTGAAGGCTCTTAGTAAGTCCCCGGAGTAATTTTTCCTTGCTGCTTTAGAACAATGAACTTTTCATTTCTCATGTTAATTCTAACTCAGCAGTTTCGGGGGCAGATTGGTCAGCATAAGAGAGAATAGCAAGTTTAGGGGTGATAACCCAACTTCAGAAGGAACCACAAATGGCTTCAAGGATTTCATTACAGCTATTAAGGAAACATTTGGAGTAAAGTATATATTCCCTAAAACTCTCCCGACTTTCTATGCATTTAAACTAGATCCATTTTTGGTAATGTCGATGAAATTTCAGATATGTCTATGTATGGCATGCCCTGATGGGATATTGGGGAGGAGTCCATCCAAATGCACCAGAAACAAAGAGATACAATTCAAAGCTATTATATCCAGAGCAATCTCCAGGAAATCTTGCAAATTCTAGAGATTTGTCCATGGATTGCATGGAGAAGTATGGTGTTGCCATGATTGATCCAAACAAAGTTGATGAATTTTATGATGACCTACATGCCTATCTTGCGTCACAGAACATAGATGGAGTTAAAGTTGACGTCCAAAATATCCTTGAAACATTTGGAACGGGCTATGGTGGTCGGGTTTCCCTAACTCATACGTTCCAAGAGGCTCTTGAAAAATCAATCTCCAAAAATTTTCAGGACAACAGTATTATTTGTTGTATGGGTCAGAGTACAGACTCTATTTACAGGTTCAGAAATGCATGAAATGATTAACAGTAACTTGTAAAAAAAATTTATCAATGCCAACTAAATTATTGTTTCAGCTCAAAGGCAAGTGCCGTCACTAGGGCATCAGATGATTACATGCCCAGAAACCTGACATCACAGACACGACATGTTGCTGCTGTGGCTTTCAACAGCATTTTCCTTGGGGAGATTCTCGTCCCAGATTGGGATATGTTTTATGTGAAATGGAACTTCTTCCTTTGACGTACACTATATTATCCTTATATAAAGAAATTCCTTTATTTTAATTTAACACTCATTTTTTTATTCCAGAGCGTTCACTATGCCGCTGAGTTCCATGCCAAAGCAAGAGCTCTAGGTGGCTGTGGAATCTATGTCAGGTTGGCTTTTTTTTTATTACATGTTTCATTCTATGAAGCAGAATTGTAGCTAATAAGTAAAAACCTAATAGATTTTTACAGTGATAAAGTTAATGAGCATGATTTTGATCTGCTTAAAAAGCTTGTACTTCCGGATGGGTCAATTCTGAGAGCCAATTATCCTGGCCGGCCAACTCGGGATTGTTTGTTCAGCGACCCAGTTACCGATGGGAAAAGGTGAACATCTATAGATCAAATAACGAATAATTTTGTTGAAAGTCTGCTTTTGCAGTAAAAGTTTGCTTTTTATGCGTGCCAGTCTTCTGAAGATCTGGAATCTGAACAAATTTACTGGAATTTTGGGTGTATTTAATTGCCAAGGAGCTGGAACTTGGCCAGGTTTGAGTGGTAACCAATCAAATTCCTGTCCTGAGTTTATCACTGGTCAAGTCAGCGCAAATGACATCGAGTACCTTGACAAGGTAGCAGGCAATAATTGGATTGGTGATTGTGCTATCTATTCCTTCGATTTTGGTATGTTATTTTGATCGCTATTATTTCATTGTATTGAGATTTCAAGCCCATGATTAATTTGTTGGTGCTCTCAAAATTGAAATTCGCAGAATGTAGCTTAGGTTTTTTTTAAATTTTATGCACTCATCCTAATAAAAATAACTTATAAATACATTTGCATCAAGGATCAACATGGAGTTCATATATTTTTATATTTGTATTTTAATTGCTAACAAAGGATATACATATATTCTTTGTTAGCAACTAAAATACAAATATAAGAAGGCACAAGGCGGAGGAGGACACTCTCTCCCGCTGAAACCTTTTTCCCCTTTTTTTCTGTTTTTCCCTCCTGATACTGGAGGATTTCAGGATTTTATTTTGGATTGTGTAATATTACAAATAATATGGGATCCTACGCCCCAATAAAGAATTCAACATCCTAAACGGTGCGGTGTGCGTGGCTATCACATTCACATCTTGAATATATGATTCTCTTTAGCACCATTTCAAAGTTGTAAGTGAGAATGATGGATGTCACCAGGGAATATGTGCCAGTAGGTAGAAGAAATGAGAAATCAAGTGATAAAGGTTGTGCATGGCTTAAATGAAGCATTCCGAACTCATATTCTAGAACAAGAACTCATATTGGATCCTCTAGGTCGGTGGCTCAATGATGGAGGAACTATACCCAGGAATGTTACCTCCAGAGACACCACAAGAAGAAATACCTCAAATTGAGATAAGACAACGGGGAATTTTACCACCAAAAGGCCAACTCATCCCAGAGAAATTGTGCCAACTCAGAAATTGCAAAGAAGGGTCAGGAGAGCACTCGACCCAACACTTGAACAAGTACGAACACACCATTATGAGGAGAATTCTTCGAACCAGGAGGAGAAGTCCATAACAGATTCAGTGCAGGAACCTAGAAGATGGAGATGAAGATCCTTGTCAGATTCATTAACTCATGATACAAAATAAAGATCATCAAGGAAACAAAAGCTTTTCTCCAATAATATTGTAGAAAGAAGATGAAACAAAAAACATATGGTTGCAAAAGGGACTTTCTCAATAAAGATTTCAGAAGCTTAAACGCCAAAGAAATCTAAGATTCCAACTTTAAATTCTTAATAAGGAAAGTCTGATCCTACAAATCATATATCTTTCTTTTGAGTCAACTATCTGCTTACATAGAATAAGTGACGCAATGAAATGTCATTTTCTCCTGATGATGTTGAAGGAATCAACTTTATGCCGGTTCAACCACTTACCTCCAGGGGTTATAACTGCATTCGAAGAATTCAAGCAACTATTTGTTTTAATTTACAAGTGCGCAGAAGCCATCAAAAAGTTCACAAGCTCTTTTGAGGATATGTCAAAAGTCCACAGAAAGCCTCGGGAGTTTCATCTTACGTTTCTAGCGAGAAATGTTAAACATACATGATTTGGAACCCGCGGTTGCATGACTCGTAGTGGTTGAAGGTTTGCGTGAGAGCCCATTCAGTTATGATCTTGGTCTCAGAAAACCAAGGACACTGGCTAAGCTCTTGGAACTCGAGAACAAGCATATTCATGCTTAAAGTCTCGGCCACATGTAGGTTCTTCACTGCCTTCGACTATAGATGAAGAATGACATGACTGAGAGCGTTATGACCGGAGGGGTTTGAAAGCTTCAAACAAATGGAGACCTAAAGATGAACGTGAAGTATCCCCGTCAGAATACCAAAGTAGATTAACGAGGCTAGTGGTCAAGATACCAGAAGTCAATCAAGAGATACTTCGTCTCTCTCCGCCACCGACTAAAGTTACACCTCTAAGAGTGTCCATGACAGAAATTGTGGAAGCCATATAAGGAAAGGAATATTTCAGAAAGCTTTTCCCTTGAAAACTAATGTGTAGGCTCATGATCCTAATCGATATTGCAAATACCATCAGGACCACAGACACGATACTGAAGAATGTCGCCATCTTAGTAGCCTTGTTGAAGAACTCATCAGAGATAGAAAACTAAAAGTATTCGTTGCTCCTGAGGCGCAAAATCAGAGATAGGGTAATGCACTTGCCACGGGTGGAGGCAGCATACCGACTCCTGTAAGAGTCGTTCAGACCCAAGGATTTATGCTCATTAGCCACACAAAGATCGATCTTGAAAAAGGTTAGACCCAAACACTATTACTTTGTTGAGTCCGCTCGACTGACTGCATCGACACATCCTCTGATCATCTTCAGAGACGCTGATCTGCTTATCAGAGGTAATCTGTTCAATGAAGCCTTCATGGCCACCTCCATCATAGAGGGTTTCCAGATTGGGAGTATCCTGATTGATACCAGAAGCTCTATGAACGTTATATTCCAAACTTTCTTCGATAAAATGAGGCTTGCAATGAACCTATTAGCTCCGACTTCCAGGCCTCTGAATGGATTCTCCGGGGAGAGGAAGGAAACATGTAGATTCGCCCCTCTGTCATATGGGGGGAAGACGACAGTCATTTCGAAGCAAAAGTGGAATTCATCATAGTTGAAGCACCGAATGCGTAACGCCATTTTCAGTAGACCACTCTTCAACAAATACAAAGCAATACTTTCTACATATCATTTTGCAGTTATGTTCTTTCTGACGGGACGAGTGGTCACAGTCCGCGGTGATATGGTTCAATCGCAAACCTGTTACCTACGAGCGGTAGAAAGTGTACGAGACAACCTTCTTGTTCTAGATCAAAAGCAAGGTCAAGGGCTTGAATCCGCTAACATTTCAGAGTCCATCCCTTTATTCACCATGGAGCCAAACCAAACCTCTTTGGTAATTATAGATTTTGACAAAGAACACCGATACCACCTCATCGAAGTCCTTCGAAGTCACAAGGATGTCTTCTCATGGAGTCCTTCTGAAATGTCGGTTGTAGACATAGATGTTGCTTGTCATCGTTTAAATGTCAACCCCGAGGCTAAAACTATCAAACAGAATATACGTAAATCAGCCGACTAGCTCGCGGAACCAGTTCGACAAGAAATATCAAATTTGTTGGATGCTAGTTTTATACGAGAAGTGCAATATCCCAAATGGTTGGCTAACGTGGTTATGGTGAAAAATGCCAACAACAAATGTATAATGTGCATTGATTTTACCAACCCGAACACAGCTTGCCCAAAAAATAGTCATCTGTTAACTAGGATTGAAACATTGGTCGATTCCACTATAGGATATTCAGTAACGAGCTTCTCAAATGCCTTCTCCGGTTACCATCAAATTATGATACACCCCGCAGATGCAGAAAAAACCTCTTTTATTACTAAGGAAGGAGTCTTTTGTTACAAGGTCATGTCATTCGTTTTAAAGAATGTCGGGGCAACCTATCAAAGAATCAATTCACTGATTTTCTTTCTCGGGGAAACATCATTAACAATCAATGGACTATGATTATTCATAGGCAAGCCATGGATAGAGTTAACGAGATGAGCTTGCAGATACAAGAAACAAGGAGTTGGATTTATCCCTATCTGCAATATCTCTCCGTAGGAGTAATACCCCCAAGTATTAAACACCTCTGGAGATTTCAGATTAAAGCTGCTCATTACGTAGTGGTCGACGGACAGCTCTTTCGAAGGTATTTTGCCTCTTTCTTGCTTAAATGCCTTAAAGAAGAGGAATTAAATTTTCCTATGGGAAGTGCATTTTGGGGAATGAGGGAGCCATTCCAGAGGAAGAACTTTGGCCAACCGAGTATTGTGACAAGATTATTTTTGGCTCACTCTCATTAAAGATGCAGACTTATTTTCGAAGAGATGCGAATAGTGTCAGAAGTTCGCCCTAGTGAAGCCACTATATTCTCATAAATTACAATTGAAAAACAACACTTGGCCATGTGAGGTCTAGGGAATGGATCTCATTGGGCCGCTATCACAAGGAAAAGGGCAACGCAAGTACATCTTGGTTATGATAAACTATTTATCCAAGTAGATTGAAGCCAAGCGTCTGGTCTGAATCGCCACCGAGGTAATTCTGAATTTCATATGGAGCTACATCATATGCAGATATGGATTCCCAATAGTCATCATTATTGATAATGGAACTCAATTTGCGGACAAGAGAATGAAGCAGTTCTGCAACGGACAGGGGATAACAATTAGAAGCCGCTAACAAACTCATCCTAACTCTACTTAAGAAAAAACAGGATGGAGACTAAGGAAATTGGCTCGAGTTGCTACCATCAGTCTTGTAAGCTTTGCGTGCAATGCCCACAACTGCCACTGGGCAAACACCTTTTGCCCTTTCTCTTGGGATAAAATGAGTTCCTTCCAATATAATATGATGTACAAAGTCTCATGATCCTCACTGTAACTAACTTTGAGGAATATGAACTTGACAAATTGAGGGAATCAAATGACGAAGGTCTACAAAATTTTTTACTACTTCTAGAGGAATGATGCATGGTTTTGTTGTGTTGTTATTGTAAATATTTTTCAATATCACAAAACACACACGACAGCTTTAATAATAAATCTGCAATTCAATTCCATTCAAAATAACTTTAGTAAAAATAATTTTATCTCTTAAAATCTTTAAACTGCAAAACCTGTAATAATAACACAAGTATACGTATCGCTCGAGTAATAAAATGCTCTAATGCAGTCCTAAGTATCGATCACACAGGGAAGTTGGAAATGCTTATGACTAAATTCTTATGACTGTAATGTAAAACATAATTCAAACTATAAAACTTAAATACGAAATTTAAATCTAAAGTAATTGCGTATATGCTAAGTAAAATGCAGTTAAAAAGACTAAATTAACTAAACTATTTGCTAAATTTCAAAAGTAAACTTATGAAAATTAAACAAAGTTTCTGTGACGAAGAGTTCAGATTTAAGAAAACATCATTCCCCTTTACAATGAGTATATGCATTGCGAAAAAAATAAAATCATTTAAAATTATATATATAATTGTACTGTGTCAAATAAGAGCAATCATATTCTTTACCATCTTTCAAGTGCATAAAGAAATTGACTAATCCAGAGTTTGGTCCCTAATTCTGTACTTAGGTTGGGAGGATACTTACTCTCACTCCAGAGCTCCCATATCTCACTTGCGTGAGGGCTAACAATTTCACATTATTTTCCAATCAAATGGACCAAATTGGGAATTTTAATCTGTCATCTTAAAATCTCCAATTTTGTATTCAACAAAGTATATTTCCTTATTTATTTGCACTCAAACCCATGTATAACATTCTCACCCATGAAATTGGATGTGACTCTCACAATATTGTAGAAATCATAACCCTTTCGGATCTTATGTTTCTCAATAAATTTTAACATTTCAGCTGGCCAGATCGAAAAGTAAATGAAGATCAGAGTTCAAATCATCACAAATTATTAACATTAGAAACCGTATGAAACAAAATCAATTCTTCACAAACTCATATCTCAGAGTAGGGAGAATGATAAAGAATACTATTCAGAATTCATGAGAAGGAAACAACGAAACTCTGATTTCATAAATAAAAACAAGTTTACAAAACAAAGAAATAAAAGAAACAACTTATCTCACAATCCTTTTCAAGCATATCCCTAGAAGTTCTCTTTAAGCACTTTCCCTTTTTACAAGCACTCTCAATTCTCTCTTGAAAATGTCATGAAGAATAAATCTCTCATTTTTCCTTTCCTCTTACAACCCTTAAAGAAAATCTTCAAGTCCTTCACTCTCTCTCTTTCTCACCACTCTCTTCTCCACCAAACTCTCTCCTTCGAACCCTTACACGCCACCCCACTTATGCCCTAGACTCCCATCTCTTTTATTAGTGGTTGCCTTCTCTAAAAAAGAATTTAAAATTCCCTCCCAAATTTTCTCCAAAAGTCACACCTTTTAAATCCCAAAAGACATGTTCATCTATTCAAGAGACATATCCCTTCATTAAAGAGCATTTCAAAGTGTCTAGATGCATTGAATCACTACATGGGCGTTTGAAACATTTTGAAGCATTCAAAATTCGCGTAAAATTCGTCTTGAACCGCTTTAATTAATAAAGTGTCATCTCTAGCGCCTTAAGCGCTGATTCTGGCGCTTCAGGCGCCAAGTTGCTTAAGTCCGCGCTATTTTGGGTTCTGACACTTCAGATTCCGCCTCTATGTATAATGGCGCTTCAGGCGCCAGTTCTGTGTAAAGTATCGCTTCAGGCGCAAGAATCACAAAATTTGCTATTTTTGCTCCAAATTTCCTCATTTTTGCTACTTTTACTCTAAATGCCTTAAATTGATATACCTACAATACAAATATGAAAATATTATTCTTTAAAGTGCAATATCACCAAAAATGGGTATAAAATGTATACTTAAAATAACACATTATTTTGGTGTATCAAGGAACTTCGGAACCAAGCCTCCTTCCAACAAGAAGAAGTCAAGTTAAAAATGGCAATACTATAACATCAGGATCAGAGAGTGAAATTTCAAACCTAGAGATCTTATTCTCGAAAAGGCAGATCCTACGGCTCGTGATCAGGCCCTCATGAAATTAGAGCCTTCATGGACCGGTCCTTGTATAATCAGAGAACAAATGGACCCTGGAGGCTGCCGTTTAATCACATGTTCCGGAACGGAGATCCCCAAGAGTTGGAGTGGTGATGATTTAAAAATCTTTTTTCCTTATTGTTATCAACATCGACAATCAAAGATAAGTTGATTGATCTTGAATTATATTTGCTTAATTAATCACTGCTATGAATACATGCCAAACGAATTTATTTCATCCTTAATCATCGGGTTGCCCAAAAGTCGACAACTTGGATAGAATGGGAACTACTCTTCCGAGGACGTTGCGGACCCTCAGGCGACCTTGATGAGAGTAGCCTAGAGCCAAGCATGAGCATAAAACCTCAGAAGAGTTGAAAACTCATCAGATTGGAGGATTGTTCAATTTTTTTCCCAATATTGTTCGGAACCAGAGGGATTAAGGATTCATGTGGCCGACCCCACGTAGTGGGATTAAGGCTTTGTTGTTGTTGTATTGTTCGGAACCAGAGGCACCCAAGACTTGGATGAAAGTGAATGAGGTGTTGCTATTTCCTTCTGGTAAAGATGCACATCCGAATGATTCTTTTATGATTTGTCAACTTCATCCTTTTCCTCCCTTCCATAGGATTAAGAGATGAAATGGAAAACACGATTATTTATTATTGTATCAGTCACAATCACAACATCGGAATAATACCAAGAAAGAGACTTCTTACAAATAACAAAAGGCAAATATAAAGTTACCCATATGAAAGGAGAAATGATGGCCAACCTTACTTCTTCAATTAACAGTTACAAATACTCGAAACAAAAGACAATTATACAGATAAGTTTGAAAACAAGGCTGAAGGTACGCCTGCTCCGAATCCTTTATTAGCAAGAAATTAAGGAGGGGGTGGGAGTTTTGTTGACTCTCGTTCAACAACTTTGCACCAAAGTACTTCACTCCTCTTCGCATCCTCCAAATTCTTCAAATCCCCCGCACTACAGGAGAATTTGAAGAACAAAATAAAGAGAGGACGAAGATGAGGGTGGTTCCGCCAAACAACATAAAAACTACACATGTTAGCTCCTCACCAAGACGGTAATGTTGGGGTACGACGCTGAGCCTGTAGCGAGAAGTCACACCACTTTGTCGAGACTCAGGAGCGAACCCATTTCCCCAAAAAGCTAAAACTCTTATTGTGGGGGAAAATGTTCTTACTACTCTTGAAGAGGGAGTTCCATTCCTCTATTGAATCTAGAAGTAGTAATTGGATTCAATGGGAAGGAATGCCCCACTTTCGACATTCAACATGTTGAAATCCTTTTAATTGTTAAAAAATAGAAAATAAGAGATACACAGTTCGGTCATCGACACTTCTGTCGAATACCACTCTCTAAGTATAGACTTATTTATCAAAGATTAATTGGCTAATGCTAACTTAATATTTTGTCTCTTGTGTAGGGAATGGTCAGGGTTGGTTTCCTTTTATAGCCCTGGCAGAACGAGATTCGTGGTGGTCGTCTCATAATTGCTCCTCCGATCCTGATACGAAAAATCTCTAAAAAGACTCATACTCTGGATATTTCCTTGTATTTAGAAGACCACACGAACCAAGCATTCGCACCTAAAATGACTAGACCCTCCCAACTTTTTAGGTAAACCGTGCTATGATAAGATATTGTTCTTGTTTTCCAATGCAAGTCATGTTAGGCACTTCTTTGGGACCATTGTTTAAAACGGGAAAATTAACCTCAATGCTCAAGCAATAAAAAGTCCTAAGGTAAAAAACCAGTTCTCTGAGTAAATGCCTAGTCCTAGGGAATAGACTCCCCCTCTAAGCGAGAGATGTAGTGAGTAGAGAGTTAGTCATCCCTAGGATGAGTCTCGGTGGATTCCACATGAGGACAGTGATGAGATCTGCTAAGTACCCCTCATGAAAGGTCTGATCCACTCTAGGCGATAACTTACCTTGAGAGTGCAAGAGCTTAGCCCATGGGTTGGTAAGATTTGTGTCGAAGGATTTATAAAGAATCACATCTAAATGTTCACACATGCGTCTAAATCTAAAAGGTTGACTCCCTCCTCTGTTCGACAAGAACAACTCATGGAGTTAGAGTCTTCTCTAGAGCGAGTCTCTCCGCATGCGTCATAAGGAAAGTGGAGATCCACTTAATGTGCCCCATAGAAGATCAGACCCACTATAAGACGATGACCAAATACGAGAAGACAAGACCGAAACATGACTTGAGAAAGGAAATGGTCAACTGATTAAAAACTAACCATGACAATAAAAATATCTATTCAACAATAAAAAACCAAAATTCGTTACAATGCTAGAATCAATACAGACACTGTATATATATTCCTAATTGTCAGAAGATCCCTCATGGTCACCTCCGAGTTTTTGTAATTTATATAAATCATCAATAGATGGGTCCAAATAGTCTTTATCTATCGCCATCCGCAAGATGAGGTTAGCATTCTGCTCAAGTTTGTTCATCATTAACTCTTATATTTGGGTATATTCGGGCATATTGGGAAGCTCTTCTAGGAATTCTTCTTTCGTCTTCCTATCATTCAAGGATTCTTCCAATTCGATAATCCTGGATCTTAGAGCAAATTGATTCTTGGTCTCTTGCCCAAGGAGAATTGATTTCACATTCAGAGCTACTTCTAAGTCCTCATCGTTTTTCGAAGCCCTTCATTTTTAATTTTATATTGTAACGATTTTGAGGCAATCATCTCATTCTCCTCCTATAGCTTCACTCTATCCGAGGATATTTTCTTGAACTGAGAAGCAACTTGGTGCCTCTCTTCTGAAAACTTATTAACTTTGCCTCAAAAGGTTTATTCTTCACTTTCTCTGCCTCGTAAGCTGACTGTAAGCTTGGGCATTTGCGGACTAAATGATGATGGGACTGACATACCATGAAAGCATTATGTCAGGAATTCACCATATGATCAATGATGGGAAGGTGTAGCAGGCGCCAAGCAACCTGCTTTTGCTCAACTAGCAATGGGGAGTGAATTAACGATCCCATCTTATATGGGATCTCAGAAAAATTTTCTTCGGCCATCCAGTCCTTCGACAAATCTACTATGGCCCTTAATTTTTCTTCATTAACAAGACATATTTCTCCCTTCATATTGAATTCCTCCCACTTCGCCACTTCAGATGACAAAAGAGCAGGATTCGACGAGGAAGTGATTACGGCTGAATCCGCCCTATGATGTTTTAACGTAGGTACTATCGAGGGAGATCAAAGGGGAGCTTCTTCTCTCACCACTCGTTTTCCCTTATTTCTCTGAGGGCAGGGGCTTGAGGTTGGCATTATAAGTTATGGTCTCGACACCATCGATGCTTCAGCGGCACGGCGGCCTTTGCCCTTCCACGAGAAAATTTTTTGTAAAGGGTGTAGACACTGGCCTAGTCTCCTCATTCTCCTCACCCTCGCTTACAATAGCAACTACTCTTGTACTCTGAGCAGCGTCGCACGGGGGTTTCTTGCTCCCCTCCAAGGGCTTCGAATGCTTCAATCTCCTTCTGTTATAGCCAATGGAGGCCTCACATTTTGCCCTGGGATGAAAAACAACAAACTCGTAAAAGTCGAGTAGAGAAAAAAAAAAGCAAATGGTCTAGTAAAAGGACTTACAACGAAGTATTTTGTCAAGAACCTTGAGCATGGTAAACTACCTCACATCCAATTTCTATCCCTACAGAGTTTGGAAGATGAAGCGATTATTATCAGACAAGTCGAACTTGGGGAATGAGGGAAACAAACCCATGAAATTTGGCTTATCAGGAATATCCCATTTCTCCTTCACAAAGAAGAATTTTTCCTTCCACAAATTGACTTTATTCTCCAACCCAGGCGAACGTTATTAATGATGACGAGAATATCAATGTCCCGTCTTTGTATACCGTAGGAGTAATTATCAATCAAAACAACTCAATCAACTAGGACAGTTTATGTCATCAAAGGAATACAATGAATGACATGATAAAGGAAATGGGATAAGGTGAATCTGCACTAAAATTAATCCGTAGAAACGCAAAATCTCCTCCATTTCTTGACATATTGGCAGGAGCAAATCTAAACAAAGCTGATCATAAAAACAATACATTTTACTTGCTAAGGGGGAATTTAAAGCCTCATCTTCTAAGGCCTCCCGACGTGTGATTTTTGGGTAAAAAAAAAAACTATGCATGGATAGTCTTAAACTCCGTAGTCTTAAACTTAGACCCCTACCAAAGTCATTCGACATGAATTTGTCCCCAATCTCTCTCAACTTCTTAGTCGCCATCGCAAACAAACAAACCCTAGTGAGAATGCAAAGTTTCCTCTCGAAGAAAAGGGGGCAGAGTCGGGATTTGAAAAGGAGCAAAGAAAAGAACAACTCTCAGTTGAGGTTGCAAAAAGGTATATATATATATAGGTGCGCAATTGGTGGTCTGTTGATTGACAGTTTCGACGTAAGTCCCCTCGGTCCCAGGTTCAATTTCATCTGGCTCGAAAGCGTATATGGGGTGGACATACACCTGCTGCTGTTCATTTTTTTAGGAAAAAAAATATAATAACAATTATAGATAAAACAAAAGAAAGCGTCAAGAGGGAAAAAGGAGGATACATTACTTCCATTTTGAGGAAAAAATTTCCATACAGAGTCCGGACGCAGCTCTGCGTCCAGACTCCAATAAAATCTTGTCACGTGTATCTAACTGGGCCCACCTAAAAAATGACGAAAAGACACTTATTGAGGTGTTATTGCAAAAAAATTCAATAACACCGCAATACCACCAGTATCGCAGTTTTGCTTCAATAACCCAACAAAACAACTCGAATAACATCACAATAATATTGAAATAACACGGGTGATCAGTGCCAATAGCGCTGCCTAGAGGACCACGTAAATAACACCGCTGTAAAACCACAATAACTCTCTCAAAACAACTCCAATAACACCACAATAACACCGTAAAGACACCTGAGAAATGAGTTTTCAACAGGTGGCATGAAAATTTGGTTTTTGTCTTTCAGTCTCTGTTATATACGTCAGTTAGAAACTACTCTATCTCAGGAAATCTCGTAAGAGAATCTAGAAGTTGATTTTCTTTCTCTAGCTCCTTGCCCCGTTGTGCGCCTTCTTTCTCAGTTGAAAGAGAGTAGAGAAAAGAGAGTCTCCTTTCAGTCGAGCGACTTGACTTTCAGGAAATCTCGTATCTCAAGAGAGATTGATTTATGTATTCAATCTTTTTTTTTTATAGCTAGGCTATGATCTTTCTTCTCTACGTAATTCCATCAGACAGACGAGCAACTTGACACTGTGTTGAACATCTAGAGCCGAACCGGAATGGCAGCGCATGTCCAGCTCAAGCCCGGATCTCAACATCTCCCTCATTTGTAATGAATCCAGGGGGAACTCAATCACCTTTTAGTCTTTTATCAATATCAATGTAACCTCGGTGACCGGGCCGGACTCTGGCTAAATACGACCGGGACGGCATGAAATTGGAGCTCAACCCGACTCTAAGGAGGCCAAGCATTCTGAGCGTAGGAAGGAGGCATCCTACTTACTCACCACGCCGGCCGATAGGCGAAGATAGCTTGCTTCCAAGCCAGATAAGGATCAACAGAAGCGGCGATTGGAGTGGGCAATAGGTCGTAGGATTGGCAAATGACCGACCGACGAACGTTCAGACCGGACGTCAACTTTCAAAATCTCTTGCCTTCGGGGCGGGGTCGAGCTTCTCACAAAGAATCGCAACATGGAAAGGGAGGTATCCAAGCTCGCATCTGGCCATCTTCTTGGCTGCTGGATCGGGCGGGAGATATGGTATTCGTAGATGAAAGACCGATTATGCATTCAGTACGATCTGCTCTTCTAGTAAAAGTCAATCCAGTCAGAAAGGCACTAAGAATTGCGGTGATGAAGATGAAAATGTAGATTTTTCAAGCAGTGGATGAGAGAACACTGTTGACTCTTGTTGCAGCGGTAAGGAGAACTCTAACAAAGAGTAGGCTTACACCGATGAATTTCACACTAACCTACTCTTGAGGTTCCGGAGTGTGAAGTTCAGCCAAAGAGGGTTGACAGTTGAGATTAGGTGATAAGGGATTGTTCAACGCTCTCAAGCTAAGGTGAAATCGGTTGAGAGAAGTGAACGAGGTTTTGGAGTGAACTTTCAGACTCGAAAAAGGAAAGTTAGTCAGAAACTTCCCTATTATTAAAGAGAGGTTGATCGCCGTCTTTCTTAGTTCGTGATGAGACTCCGATCTCAGGCTCTGAAAGCAGCACTCGTACTCTCACCCATGTGAAAGAAAATGATGAATCGAGGACTACCGAAGGCTTGACATCAGAATGTCAGACTCTCAAAATTGACTACTCCCATAATTTCTTTCAACGAGCTTGAGGGATGTCTAGGATTCCTTGTTGATGCTGATCGCTAAGCTAACACGGTGAGAGCGCTCCCTCTCAGAAAGGAAGAATGCTCCAGCTCGGGAGGGAATTTGAGATGGAAAGAAGAGATTTTGAAAAAAAATAAATGAAAAAAAGTGATACAGGAAGCAGTTTCCAGTGGACAGGATCACCGGGAATGAAATACATAAATAAAAAAAAGAGAAGTGTGTACCCTTGACCAACCAGAGAGGAGAGTTATAGGAGCAAGACTGTGTTTGGACTGGACGCGTGACGAATGAAGATCGAGTCTATTTACGCTCAAACAATCCATATAGGTGGAAAGTTGGAAGCTTCAAGAGTTCCTTATTGAACCTTAGAGTGTTATGATGGGATATTTCAGTCCGTCCCTACTAAAGTGGCTTTGGCGTTGCCACAGATAGGGCATCAAGGTTTCATTCCTTCGAGTCCAGTTAACCACTCCTATCATTGGCTTCCTGCATCCTCAGGGGGTCACTCGGACGAAGAACCGACAAATCAAGTCTGGAATTCTAGCTCGGGTGAGGCTTCAACCACAACACAGGTTGCAGACCTATCGATATGCTTCCTTGCAGAACCCAACAAGGGCTCTCACTCAATAGAGTGAGTGGGAAACCTTGTAAACGTGAGCAGGAGAATAGATATCGGTCTGTCTTGTCTTAAACTAGCCCTATTCCATCCATCTTGGCTATTGAGCTTCTTTATAAGCTTGGGGCTACTTTTCATTTTCTTCTTACTACTAGGGCCTCCAACACTAATTCCTATGCTGAATCGGGTCTCATAGCCCCTGTGACCTTCACAGCTTGATTAATGCGCTTTAACACTTCTATGGCCCTTCGTCGAGCTACTTCTTCTTCGTTACTCTCTTATGTCAGAACCTACGAGCCAAGGGACAGTCTCAGGTAGACATTTTTTATGGGGCATAGGCCTCCCAAAAGGTAACGAAGGCGCGCAAGGGTTTCCTTGGGCCGGACAGAGATTGGCCCTCGAGTGCAAGGGCATACGGGAGCTTGATTGCAAGACCGCCCAGCAGGGACGAAAGTCGGCCTCAGTGATCCGACGGAGTGGAAGGGTCGTCGCTCAACGGATCAAAGTGACTCTAGGGATAACAGGCTGATCTTCCACAGTTCACATCGACGGGAAGGTTTGGCACCTCGATGTCGGCTCTTCGCCACCTGGGGTTGTAGTATGTTCCAAGGGATGGACTGTTCGCCCATGAAAGTCGTATGTGAGCTGGGTTCAGAATGTCACGAGACAGTTCGATCCATATCTGGTGCGGGCGTTAGAGCATTGAGAGGACCGGGAAGGACGCACCTCTGGTGTACCAGTTCTCGTGTCTACAGTAAACGCTGGGTAGCCAAGTGCAGAGCAGATAACTGCTGAAAGCATCTCAGTAGTAAGCCCACCTCAAGACGAGTGCTCTCCTATTCCAACTTCTCCAAAGCCTCCGGTAGCACAACCGATACAACGACAGGTTCTCTGCCCCTGCGGTGTGGGGATGGAGCGACAGAAGTCTTGACCTTTCTCATTACAATAGGTGTCATCAATTGAAAGTGCAGTGATGTATGCAGCTAAGACATACATGACCACTCCTGTATGGTGAAGTGTGAGTTGACGAATTCTTTCATAGATCGTTTATATACCGAACGTTTCAATGTACATGTATGCTATGCACCTTTCCTTTTTTTGTACTTTTTTCTGAGATCTAGGACCTATTGAGTAATGGGGAACGTGTCAAGCAACATCATACGCTTTGAAGGGGTTTCGTTCGATTGCTCTTCGCTAAAGATTGAATGTTACCACTTTGAGTTGATGTCACACTCGAGTACTTCGTACCGATGCCATCTAGGTGTGTTGTGTTTCTTTCTAGGGTAAAGACGCTAGGACGAACAACATACAGTCAATTTCCTGTCCATATACCTCTTCGATGCATCAATATCTGTTGGAAACAACAATGTCTCATATTCCTTTTTCATAGAATGACCTGTTGGCGAATCCTCCTAAGTTGAATTTTCCTCCCCGGTGGAATTGAAACCCCTCCTTGCGAAGAGGTCCCACCCTCATCAAGTGCTACTTCAAAGCAGGAGCATTCTTTTTTATCTCATTCACACGTGAGAGTTTCTCTCAATTGGTTTTGTGCTCCATTTTCGCTTGGGAAAGATTGGCAGAAAGAAGGGCATGCTGTTATGCTAAAAAAAATTGTATTAGATGGATATCCTCAAAAAGAATATATCGAAATAGAGCTTCTCGAAACCATTGGTTGGGACGTTTCTAGTGATCGAGACCTTCTAGCGCCTTCAACTTCACAAAGGAAGCCTTTCTTTGCGTATGTCTAATATTGAGTGTGTTAATACGAGATGGTGGGTTGGGTTAGGCCGAGCCTGGTTTGGTTAGGACAACAAGGGAAAGGTTGGTTAGAAAACTCTAAATAGATAGGAAAAACCGCGCTAGAAGGTGTATCAAAAAGTACAACATCAGGTGAGCCTAATTTGAACTTCTTCATTGAGTAGTGAACTCCTCTTCCGAAGCTAGGGCCGAGCCTTCACCTATTGAAAAAGTTCCTCGATTCAACGAATTATTATGCCCCTGAAATAACTGATCTTGATCTTGAAGCCTTTTTTTCAGCGTCTGCTTTAAAGAATACTCCTGGTACTAGCGCCTTTTCTTATTTTCTCATAGGTCGACACAGCCTGAAATATTCCCCGATAAAGCAAATCTCCAAGTTATGCATTTTAGCTCTAGCCTCATTTCTAGATCCGGGATCATCTGGGTCAGACGTCCGTTCCATTTCTGGTTTACTTACATTAAGGACAGATTCTGTAGCAAAGACTTGTGATCTCACTCATTATGGCTGGGCTCTCTTTCTGATGCAAATTCTGGTGGGTGTCTGAGAATAGGTTGAAGGTAATTCAATCTCACGGATCTGTGTGAAATTCTCTTTTCTTTAGATGTACGGTGTACATTTCTTGTCAAACAATACGTACACACGTGTGAGATATGTACACTCGAGACCTATGCGGGTTTCTCCTTAATACGCCCCCTCAAACGCAACTGTCCATCTTGAATGCCGAAGACAACGAACGAATCCTCGTATGCCTCAGAGGATCTATTCTAAAAAGCGATATTGGCGAAGCAGTGGTCAAATTTAGTGTTCCTATCACCGTATGATTTGAGTGGGGTGCTATACCATAGCATTACTGAGATAGGGCTCGACTTCCTCCTCTCTTGTCTAGGTGAGCACGCATAACACTACGTGCCTCTTCTTCAAAGTCTTGGATCCATTGTTGCTCTTCGACCTCTATTCTAGTGCCTGCTCTTCTTTTTCCTCCCGTGCAGCACTCCAAGCAAAGCAGTTGCCCGCGGAGTCTACTCCAGATCACTGACTGGACATAGGTTCTGATATCCATTGACTCCGAAGAGACGTTTCGATTGCTTAGAATCATGATTTGAGCTTGAACTCGCTCCCGCTTCGGAACGAGTTGGAGCATTGGAATTTAGGGTTCCAATATTGATCTTTGAATTGCATGAGGAATCGTAACTATTTATCTGTTCGAACGTCATCTTTAAAGCCCCAACAGTCTCCTTTGATGCGGACAGAGTCCTGGTTGGAATTTTCCACCATTTTAAGTCACGAGCAAAATATATGTGTTTCCTCCGGTCTGGGGACATCTTGCCTGGAATCTCATTCTTCTTTAGAGATGAAGGGAATATCAACCCATTCTGGGGTTTTACATGGAACAGATGACAAAATAAGTTGGTAGACCAAAACAACACTTTTTCTCTTGCATACATGATCGCCGCCGTCACGCTAACTATAACATTGGAAACCGAAGAAATTGAAGAGATGTGCCAACTCCGAACACAATGGAAACCGTAAAACAGACCGAACTGTTCAAGAAATATATAAATCTCGTAATCATACTCTGTATGAGACGTCTCTCCCTTCCTTGCTTCTCTTAATATGACCGAATCATCAAAAACATAATGGGATTGTACCCATGCCACATCCACACCTAGTCTGTGGCAGAATAGTTGCTTCCCTCTCCGAGCCAGACGTCATTGAATACCTCTCGACAAATAATAGAAAGAAAACTAAAATACGAAAAAAGTATCAAACATAACAAAGGGACAGATATGGCTTTCTTTTATAAAGCAAAAGAAGCACAATAGACTTAGATTTCAAAATAAAATTCACATTGAAATATAAGGAGGTGAAAAGACAGTCCCTACTATGGAAATTACAGGCATCAGGAATTACATAATCAATAGTTTTATTTCACTCAAATTAGGAGAATACAAATAGAGAACATCAAGAGAACGCCTAAAAATAGAGAACAGAAAACCATTATTTTGTTGCCTTCCGTGCTAATCACCACAGTATTTATAAAGCGCTGGCGGACCATTCTGCCACCGATTAGGAGATTATCTAGGCACTTGAGCTCCACTTGCCGCCGGAGGATCACCATCTCGGCTTTCAAGCCTTCAATTTCCTCCTCAAGCCGGTGGTAAAGTCCGGATCCTATATCTATCGCATGGCGTATTTCAGCCATCTCCCTCTCAAATATCAACCACTATTGCTTGATACTTCGAGCAATTTTCCTATCAAGATCCGCTCTTTATTCCTGAAGCTGCAGAGAAAATAGCAGGTCCCTATTGCTCGTTTCGTTAACTCCCAACTCGGCAATATACATTCGGGCTTTGACATGTGGAGCATCCAAGGGAGGAATGTGAGCTTAAAAAATTCCTTAATCCACTGCTAACATTGCCAAATCAACTATTGTTTGAAACTTGCCCCAACAACTATCATAACAGGGTCTGTCGAATCCTCTGAAGGTAATATTGTGGTCTCTCCTGAAGGGAAATTGGTTTCATTGCTCACTCTCGTCACCTACTCTTCTGACACTAGGAGATCGATAACTTCTGTTCCATTCAAATCTTTCCCTTCCATGTTCTGTCTTGCAGATGTACCCGACAATTTATAAGAAAGACTAAAAAAGAGGAAGAAAAGGAGCGACAATAATATCTGCATAGGAATATCTCCTTCAGGAAAGCCCTCCACAGCTTCGCTCATTGGGAAAACATTGATGGAAAGCTCGGTCTTAGGATATTTACCTTCGCCCACACTTTGGTTCCCGATCCCAAAATCGAGCTTTCATCCGGCTCAATAGTAACCTGCATGCGAAACCCCGCAGACGAAGGAATATTCGCCCGATTGTTCAAATTTAACAAGACTTTTGCAGGAGTGTCTCCTTCAATTCCTTCTTTCACTTTCAAGATTCTTTTCGCAAAGTGGATCCTGCCTTTTTCTTGGCTATCGTTTATCTTCCCAGTGACGGATCAGCACTACAACATTGTTCATCGAGTAAGGGACCTTCATTTCACAAAATAACAGTACCTGTCGCCCTCGCTCCTACAGATCGAGAATCCCTCTAACTAGAAAGCACATAATCAACTGTTGGTGCTTTTTTAGCTCTTATATAAATACGAGGGAAGTTCAATCACCATAATCATCTGTAAGTTAATATTTTAATACGTGTCTTTTAAAAAGCCCTATACAAACCCTTGTATTTGACACAGGGTAATGAAATGACAAGGGTAAAAAAGGAACAACGACCTCTAGCAAAAATGGAAAAAAACTGAACTTACAATTGACATTTACGAATAAGATAAGTTGGGTGGAGTGGATTTCTTCATATGCCCAAGCTCATGCCCCGAGGGTGAGTAGATTCCTAAGCCACTAGGCGATTTCTCTAAGACTACTACTTGTATAACAAAACATGGTGAAAGCTATCAGGAGAAGGATACTGCTTGGAATGTCGATTAGTGAGTTTAATTAAGTAAAATAGGGCTTAAACCCTCGTAGGATAAGCGATAAGGGTTAACAGTGCATATTGAAAAATTCATCCGCTCTATCTTCATCTTGACAGTCTTAATGGTCAACCAACTGACAAAAAACCTCTTTTCATTCCCTCATACTTCTCACGGAACATTGCAAGCATTTAATCAAAGGGCTGAGGGAATCGAGAAACAAATTGTATATTCAAATATCGGCTTTCGAACCCATCACTGTTTTGCTTAAAGAACTAGACCGCCGATCATTTGAACATATCAGACCGGTCTCTAAATTTATTATTATTATTATTTCCTAGTAGATCCACTCATAGAAAAAATCACTTCTTCTTCGGTGGTCTGAAGTACTTCGATCCAGTTGAAAATGATGTCTGGTCAATAATAAATGCATTTGACAATTTCTAAGGAAAAATACACATACCTAGACAAAGGACACTTATCATCTTACCGACATCAAGATGCCCCTCTGGGCAGGTGCCTTGTCCTCATTAAAATCCTTTATCACATCAAGGCGAGGGAGAGAATCTTTTTTATCGGTGAAAAAAGCCCAAGGCAGAGGAGGATTCTCTTCCGCTAGGACCTTTTCCCCCTTTTTCTATTTTTCTCTTTGGATACGGAAGAATTTCAAAATCTTATACCATATTGTGTGATATCACGACTCTCTCCTGTTGGGACTTTTTTCCGTTTTTTTTTAATTTTTTCAGGAGCATTTCAGGATCTTATATTGGATTATATGATATCATGAATAATACAAGACCCTACATCTCAAAAAGGGATTCAACAATATATATATATATATATATATATATATATATCAGAC